>OX352772.1:169244658-169423940 GCA_947095535.1 Poecilobothrus nobilitatus | reverse complement strand
GATAAATATCGGGTATAAAATTACTCGAAATAAGCCAACTAGATATACCTTCAAAGGTATGGATCGGATCAGAATGAAATTCTGAGTCGATTAAGCCATGTCCGTCCGTCCGTCCGTCCATCAGCCCGCTAACTCAAAAACTATGAAAGCTAGAATCTTGAAATTAACACAAAATATTCTGGAAGCAATTTGTAGGTCCCCCATTTTTTTTGGTTGAGTTCCGACTAAAACTTCGAACCCGGACAACTAACTTTTACATCTCCACAATTTTTTTGAAATAGAGCCATGAAATTTTAACTGCTGATAGATATCATAAAAATATTAATTTTATGATTATATTAATTTTTCTGTAGCCGCACCTGTTAAGGAGTTACAGCCCTCCAAATTTCGAAAAATTTCTATATTTAAATTGTTATAACATAAGCTCTATAAGGTATATCTTCAATCTGAAAATTGGTGCTATATTGATAAGTGCTATGACGATAGGTGCTATTATGAGCTTTACAAATATGTATATAATAAACATATACTTGTGGTATACGGTGTCTTAATTTACCGTTATGCGAAACTGAATTATTGCAAAATTCTTTAACCCTTTTTATCTTCTACACGGTTAAAATTAGAAACTTGATATTTTGTCAGAAGTTAGATCTTTAAAAATAAGTATAAGTCATTTGAGAAATTTTTTTTGTATCACCCCCCGTTTAGGAGCTGTAAGGAGTCTAAAACTGAAAATTTCCTATTTTTAAACACCTGTAACTTGAACACCTGTTAAAATTTTTTTGAAGCAATACATAAAAATTAAAGCTTCAACATTATAGGTACTCTTATTTCTGTTAACAACTTTTTTTAATAATATAAGGTTACTTTATAATTGACGAAAGTGTTACTTGATTTTTTAAAATTTTCTAACAAATTTCTTTTACTCGATAATTTGAAAGTGTTGAGGATATAATGCGTAGTACAAAAAAATGTAAATAAATAATCAACATAACGGTTGCTTGAAGAATTTTTATTTATATGATATTGATATACATACATACTTATATAATATCATGTTTATTTACATATCGTGTATGTCACTGATAAATGAATATAAGAGTATAGATGTATATTATATAGCACCGTATTTACATACATAGCTACAAATATAATTTAATAATTTTCAGCCACACACTACGTATTATGAATTCCATTCCAAGCTTTGAACATCAGTTAGTACATATACGATTTTACGATTTTTCTACTATAAAATACGTATAGGTTTAATTATAGATATTAATAATAAACCATAAATAACACATTTCATATTTTCATTATACTATTATTACAGTAGAATGGTACCTACGATAGTCAGTAGTAGTAACAAAACGTACACAACAGAATAACAAAAAAAAAAACACAAAATTATAAGAGACACTCTCACTTACTCTCTTTAAAATTGTGTATTATTTTTTCCTCTCGAGTCGACTCGACCTCAACTGCTCAACTCAACTATTCGTTGGCTATATGTATGCAATGTAGTATGTACTTTAACTTATGCACGTATAAAGAAAAAAATTTAAAAATTGATAAAAATCATAATTTTTCACAATATGTATTGGAATTTTAAATAATGATGAATGATATTGATCTGATATTAATAATCAATATGTATCTAAGTATATTTCGTACCTATGTACCTATGTCAATTTTATGCAGGGTTACCATTTGTAAAATTGTGGTAATATTTGTACGGTTTTCTCGCCCTCTGTACCATGTACAATCTTAATCAAGAATTGTACGCCAAATATACGGTCTTTCCAGATTTTAAAGTTTTTACATTAGGACAAGGTAAAACGAACAACGTGGCTTATAAAAAAATGTAACAGAATTTTACTCCAAACTTTGTTTGTGCATTTACGAATATTTTACGGATACCTATTCTGTTTTCCCCAAGTACCTTTAAAAGATTTATTTCGAACTCAATAAAGAAATAGACATAATAGTCCTCACTCACAATACCAAATAATCTAAATATACGTACACCAACTGCAGGCTCTTTATACTATTTAATTCTGTTTTGGCGTTATTTTAAAAATAACGCTATTCAGTCAGTGTTTTGACGAATTTGATTTTGCTTTCTGATTTTTTACGGATTGTACTTTTTCAATAAATTCTATTTTTCTGCAACAATGAATTGGAATTCAACATAGAATTTGACTACTCATTAACAGGGGCCACTAGTATGTATATATTTTATTGTACTTATAGAAATTATTCTATGAATGGAAATATTTTTAAAGAAATATTGCAATGTATGGCGATATACTTATAACAATATAAATATATGTGCTATTAAAACTATGTGCGCATTAATGTAATATTTAAAATTATATTTACTATTTTTTACTAAGTAAATTTAATATACATTTACCGCTTAGTATTAAATGGTACTATGAATATTTGAAAAAGTTTTGGATTGATAATCGTTATGTGGAAGGTTAGAATCTGCTTTTGAAGAATGTATAAACATTTAGTTTGAATATATGTACAACGCATAGTTCTAGAAATTATGCAATTCACCAAAATTATTTTTAAATACTAAAATATTAATAAATAATATTGTAAGCTGTGTGACAGGCTGTAAACATACTAACGGTTCGTACGGGTATCTAAGAGTTGACAAAGGCAACTGTATTCTTTCTCGTTTTAAATTGAAATCATTTCTTTAGTATTAGCCAGTTTGGCTTTTTAAAAGGCAAATCAACTGAAGAGGCTATGCTGAAATTTTGCGCTGAAATTAACGATGGTTTAAATAAGAATAAATCATGTTCTGCTCTATTTACTGGTATAACAAAAGCCTTTGATTTAGTTGATCATAAATTACTATTGTCAAAATTATATAATATAGGTTTTAGAGGATATGTTTATGACTGGCTTAAATCATTCATATCCAATAGAAAGCAAAAAGTTAAATTAGGTTATGATATGAGTTCTATGCTTGAAATATCTTGTGGTGTCCCTCAGGGTTCTGTACTAGGTCCAATTTTATTTTTAATTTATATTATTTCTATTTTTTTTACAACCATTTAAAAGGAAACCTACAGCTTTTGCAGATGATACTGTTTTTTCTTATCTGTGATAATACTTCTAAAATTTGTTAAAATATGAACTTTGATTTAGAGCTTCTTAGAATCTGGTTGGAGAAGCACAAATTAACTATTAGTAATAAAACAAAATATATGTACTTTAATATTTATAATTCACGTTGTGTTGACCTGAACCTATATTATCATTCGCCTCATTGTAATAGGTTTCCATTAGGTCCAAACTTAAATCATTCAGCTTGTCATTCAGATTTTTTTAAAATTGAATACGTAAAAATATTTAAATATCTAGGAATTCTCATTGATAATAGACTATCATGAAATGAACATACGACTTATTTAAAAAAGTACCTAAATAATGTTCTTAGGCAGCTTTGTAATGTAAATCTATACAATTCTAAGAAAGCTAGTCTAATAGTATATTATGCACTCCTTCATACAAACTTGCAGTACGGCATTACATGTTGGGGTGGCACTTATTTAAGTAAAATTAAACAATTGCTGTTCTTGCAAAAACATGCCATAAGAATTATTTGTAAGAAACATCGGTTAACACATACTCATGCATTATTTCTCGATTTCCCTAAAAGTTTTTTTAATTAAGTCAGGTTTTTAAATGTCAGATGTAATCCTGCATACAACTTAAGAACGAATAATAGATGTTTGGTTAATATACCGAGTTTTAAAAAAAAACATTATGCCCGTTTTTATGACATAGTTGCTTCTAAAATTTATAATAGATTGTCTCCTGATATAAAAAATATACGAATTCTGTCCAAATTTCTTGGTAGAATTAAAATTTTGCTTTTAAATTATGATTCGGTAGATATTGAATGTTTGCTTAATGTGATTAGGTAAGAATCATATTGTTCTTCTTCTGACTCGAAAAAAAAAGGAAAAATAATTATATTTCTTTTAAATTGTGAGTACCCCACATACTTACTTTTTTATAAATTAATATTTAAATTAAATTTTTGTTTTTTATGTCATTCGCCGCTTGCTCTTAGGAAATTGAATGACTTTTTCTATTCTTATTTTTAGCACATTTCCAAAAAAATTTTGAAAAAATGTGCTTATTAGTTTCACTCTGTCCGTCCGTCCGTCCGTCCGTCTGTTTACAAAACTTCTACACCGTTAAAGATAGAGAAAAAAAATTTTAACCATAGGTAGGTCTCATAAAAAAAATAATTTTGTGGAACAACTTTTTCATGTAGGCCCCCCCATTACGGAGCTACAGCCCCTCAAACTTTGAAAAAGCCCTATTTTTAAATGCATATATCTTATGTTCTGCTTAAAATTTTTTCAATCTGAAAACGTCATTCGACAGGTATTTCTTTTATCTTTGTAAATTAATATCAAAATTATACAATTTTTTAAAATTTAATATTTAAATTTACCGTTATGTGAAAACCAAATTTTGCATGATTTTTCTACTTTCATAACTCCGGCACGCTTCTAGATAGAAGCTTGAAATTTTGAGGCAAGAAAGAACTTTTAGAATTAGTATAAGTTTGCTCAGAAAATTTTTTCGGACCACCCCCTGTTTATGAGCTATTAGGGCTTAAAAATTGAAAATTTCCTATTTTTAAACACCTGTAACTTAGGAACCTGTACACATTTTACTTCTGCAAGATATAAAAATTAAAGCTACAATAATATTTTTTTACGTGTGTTAAAAATTTATTTTAATTGTAAAGGGTTCCAAAGTTGCAGCTCTTCAAAATTGCGAAAAAGCCCCATTTTCAGATGTATATATCTCGGGCTCTGCGTAATAATTTTGCAATCTAAAACCGCCAGAAGATCGAAAATTTTATTATCTATATAAAACAATATCAAAATTATGTAATATTTTGTAATTTACGATTTAAATTTACCGTTATGTGAAAACCACATTTTGCATGAAATTTCTTTTTTCATAACTCCGGCACCCCTTTAGATAGGAACCTGAAATTTTGAGACAAGAAAGAACTTTTAGAATTAATATAAGTTTCCTCAGAAAATGTTTTGGTAACACCCCCTCTTTAAGAGTTATTACGCCTCAAAAATTGAAAATTTGCTATTTTTAGACACACTTAGGCACCTGTACAAATTTTTCTTCGGCAAGACATGAAAATTAAAGGTTTAATAATATATTTTTACGTGTGTTAACGGCTTTTCTTAGTTATATAGGATTCCGGACTTATAGCCCCTCAAAATTTCAAAAATGTCCTATTTTCACATTTTTTCTTATTACATGAAATTTTCAAATTTTTGTGTAAGTCACAATTCTAAACAGTTTGTATTGAGTTTTGGAAATGTGCGCTTTTAAAAACCGTTTGGTTTACATTCTACCTTGTTTCTTATATAATTTCTTATAAGAAATTTAATTCCAAATAACTTTGTTTGTTGTTTCTTTAATGCTGAAGTTAAACTCATATATTTAATGTATTTCTCTAGTTTTAAGCTAAAAAATTTTAAATTTATGTTATAGGAAAATGTAAAAATATTCAATTAAATAAATAAATAAATAAATAAATAGAAAATAAAATTTATTCTAAATTATATAGATATTCTCAAGTACATGAAAAAGAAATGAATAAACAAACTCAAGTGTTACATCAGGGCAAAGAAGAAAAAGTAATTCTCCTTAAAATTCTCCTCTCTGGATAGAACCGAAAAAATTAGAAAATTCGAGAGAACAAAAATGGCATCAACAAATTAGAAGGTTACAGGCAAAACATATGTGTCAAGATATCAACCCCCGATTACAAATATGGTTATTGTCTTTCGGTGAATATAACTTCAATATAGAATATATAAAAGAAGAACATAATAAAGTAGCAGATTTTTTAAGTAGAATTAATACAGAAACAAATGGAAATAATCAAATCGACTCAGAGTTAAAGATTAATATTAACGAAGAGATAAAAGACAATGATACAGTTGAAATGCAAACTATACATTTTTAAGAAGAAGAAGCTAATAATCATATTCCAATAATAATAAAAAAACAATACGAAACGATTTTAAAAAAACATAGAATAAATATAGATAAACAAGATTGATATAGTGAAAACTTAGGAAGTATTTTAAAAACATATATTAATGGTAAAACAGGAATATTTTCATTTTTGAGTGACTCAGAATATAATATTTTATAAACATATTTTTTTATCCAAACGTTCGCTACAAATATCTTAAATTTACAAATTACGTCCGCTACAAATTTTTTAAGTGTATTTATTATGCCGAAAACATGTAATAGATGATTCCATTTTTCAATATAATTTCATTCCACAAAACCAAATAGCCATACTGGGAATGCAGATGTAGAAAAGTTCAACAGTAGAATTACAGAGAAAATTAGAACTCCTAATTTAGAAAATAAAATAGATATTCGCGACCAAATGTTAGAAACTGTAAAAATTTATAATAAAACATTTCACTCTACAATAAAAACAACTCCACAAAAAGCACAAATAGAGAAACCTCTATGCAATACATTAACACAACAAAAGAGATAGTTTAGTTAAACAAAATAGAAATAGGGGAAAAAAAATTGAAAAAAGAAAAGAGGGTTAAATCTATAAAGTCGTTAGACATAAAAACGAACCGAAATACAGAAAATTGAAATTAGACAATATTCATATTGAAAATATTAAAAGACCTCTTAAATTTTCAGACAATCATGACGATAATGACATTGATATGGGCACTATCATATCTTCCGAACAGCTAGCAGACAATTACAATTAAATATATACTTTAATTTACACTTAATTATATACTTAAATAAATAATTATACTAAAATCTAAAATTAATATTAAGGTTATACAAAGCAAAATTTATTTTATAAAAAAAAATAATTTATATTTAATATTTCACAAAATTTTTACAACAAAATAGTGTTGAACAATATTACGGAATTGTTTTGAATAGTAATTTTTTTATTACATCTTTACTCATGTTTATACATATTTATTATAGTTTTGTATTGATTCACATTCATCAACATTCTATTAATCGGCTCGTAGTTGCTGTAATTAGTCCTATGGTATCTAATCGAAAATGTGTTTTCGGACCTAAAAAGTGTTCGTGTATTGATTGAGTTAATTAATATGTTGTTAATGTAGTGTGAATCTATATATGTAATTAATACCTAAGTTATAAAAACAATACCAATGACTGTTCGTCTACATTCCAAAGTATTCATGTCAAGTAATTTGAGACGATTGACATATGCAGCATTGAGTTCGCTTTACTAATGATTTAGTTAATATGTGTATTAAAGGTAAGTTTACAATCAAAAGTTACCCCAAGATCATTAAATTCAGTGACTCTTTTTATTATGTTGTTATTAAAAGTGTAATTATTTTTGATTAAGTTTAAGGAGCGGGTAAATGAAATGACGGCACATTTATCAATGTTTAAAATAAGATTGTTACATTTACACCAGTTCATAAAGTTATTAAGATCTTTTTGGAAGGAGTCTTCATCATTCATTAAGCTGCTTTAAAGATTTTCATATCGTCCGCGTAAATTTTTATGGAACTGTTCTGAATAATCTTAGTAACATCTTTTATTGAAATAATAAACAACAATGGACCAAGATGACTACCCTGTGGTACTCCAGAGTTAGCAACAAAAGATGCTAAAATTTCCGTTCTGAAAAGGACACTATAGCTACGGTTGTTTAAGTATGAGCCAATTCAGTTAATAGGGGAAACCATATTTTCTTAATTTATTACACTATGAGGAAGTCATTGTAGACCATGTCGGTTTGGCGCCCAACTTCCATTGTTTTCAAAATAGTTGAAGCTATTTCTGTAAGGGTAGTTACAGTTGATCTCTTTTTTATAAATCCGTTCACTATAAATTCAGAACAATAATCATAAATTGCATCAAAGACCATAATCTCGAACACTTCCGGCAAACTAGATTGTTTAGCAATAGGCCTATAAGCCCCAACATTACTTTTTGAGTCTTTTTTATGAACTGGCCTTATATATGATTCTTTCCATAAATTAGCAAACACCCCAGAGGTAAAAGATTTATTAAAAAGTAGTACTATAGGATTAGCTAGGGAATCGGCAATCGGCGTAAAATTAATATTTTGAAGATGTAAACTTCGAAAGTCTTCCAAATTATTAATGTTAGATTCATCAATATCGAACGAAGAAGTAGAGTCATTAGAATTCTGATCCTTGTATGACATATAATTTGGATATTGATCGGATTTAGGTTTTGAATTGATCGATTTTACTAATATCAGCTTCATATTTAAGGATTTGAATAAATTTAAAAATAAATTTAAAAAATTTGAATAAGAAATATTATCCTTCTTTTTTAAATATGCATTCCACACTTTATTTTTTTTATTTCTGAGAGTTATTCATTCACCATCATACCATCGTGGGCTTGAATTGATATTTCTATCACAAACTCGAGGAACATACAAGTCAAATCCATGGTAAATTATTTCGTAAAATTTATCAATCGCATTATTTAAATCACTTAAATTATTTATGTTTAGTAAAGACTTAAAATCAATTGAAAGAAAAAAATTTTTAAGCATAAAAAAATTAGTTTTGGAAAAATTAAATTTATATGAGATATTTAATGACGATTTATTTAAACAATTATAATGATATTAAAAACTGAAAGGGAATGATGACAATTAATTTTTGAAAGAGGTATTGCCGTCAATGTTCTAGTTACATTTACCCGGTCAGAAGTAAAAAGAAGGCCTAATTGTTTGTTTAATAGATTTTTAGTAGAAGAAACTTGTTGAAGTCCACATGCAAGCAAACTATCTATAACTGTCGATTCGACATTAGAGGTTAAATTAGTCGGAATGTAGAAACATTCCTCGTCATGAAGTTGCCAATTAACATTTGGAAAATTAAAATCCACACATATTATGAATTCGTCAAGGTCATTTAATTTATTATTCAAAGAATCAACAACTGAACAGAAATATTGGTAAACTTTTATATTACTATTTGGAGGAATGTAGCAGCAACATAAAATATAAAAATTTAAAAGGTATTATACCTGTGAAGAGTTAAAGCTATTCTTAACTGATATAAGAACACATCCACCTTTAAGAATCAATGAATTATTTAAAATATCAATATCATTTTGATATCCATCTTTCCTGTGAATCAAGTAGGAGTTGTCAAATAATTCAAGAGAATTTATAGAAGGAGATAACCAAGTCTCAGTGAGCATAAATATATCCGAGTTTAGTACTTTGCAGTTACTAAAAACTTGTGCTCCTTTAGTGCGTAATCCTCTTACATTTTGATAATATAATGAGAGATTAGTTGTCCGATCTGTATGCTTTCTTGTTGATACAGTGATTAAGTTATTTTGAATTTATTGCAAGAAAAAACTTATTATACCTTTCTTTCGATCGCTGTAAGTAATTATAGTAATTACTCTTCCAATAACTACGAAAGCCTTTTAAGTCTTCTTGCATCATTTTAATGGACACGCCAATGGACTCATGATAGTTTACAAAGAGGTCATAAAGAGCTTTGTAATATATTGGAAGCCCTTCATTATGTAAAAGTATTAAAACGTTAGTCTTTGTTTTTCCCTCAATAACACAATTATAGGAGTCGTCATGCAAGTAAGAGAGGTATAATCTCATAAGATTATAATACATTCTTTCATCTCTTAATCTTGAGAGGGCATATATTTTATCTTGTCCATTTAACAATTTTTTAGTCGTTCTAACTATTGGTGGCACTAAAGGTTGAATGAAAGTATTATGATTTTATTGGGGAGCCAACGGTTCAATAGTGCTTTTCGTAGCACCCAGCGTAAAATCCGAAATTTATGGTGGCCCTTTAGTAAAATTATCATACTTATAAATAGTAGTCGTTTTATTATTAATCACAGAATTAGCATTATTACTCAAGGAATTATCTGAATATGTATTAGAAGTTTTAAGTTTTATATC
Source organism: Poecilobothrus nobilitatus (assembly GCA_947095535.1). Taxonomy (NCBI): domain Eukaryota; kingdom Metazoa; phylum Arthropoda; class Insecta; order Diptera; family Dolichopodidae; genus Poecilobothrus; species Poecilobothrus nobilitatus. Next base: position 169,413,904 of record OX352772.1, on the reverse strand, counting down.
AAATAAAGATGATATTTTTTGTTTCAATTCTAATGTATTATTGTTGTTATTTTCATTATTATTATTACGATTTTATTATTAATGCTATCATTAGTGGCATTATTATTTTTATTAATATTATCATTATTATCATTATTATTCCTGTAATTATTATTAATACTATTAACAAAATTAATACAATTATCATCGATATTGTCATTATCATCACTATCAGATTCTGTATTAATTGGTAACGTGAGAAATTGACTTGAGAAATTAGTGAATTTATTAAATGTGGGAAATAAACAGTGCTTTTTATAAAGAGGTAAATTTACGTAAAGTAAAATTGTTATTAGATAAAACAGTATCAGTGTTGTTCTGTTGTAAGTTTGATAATGTCTGAGTATGTACATTTACTTTATTAGAGGAAGTGGCAAAAGGATTTAAAAGAAGTGACTTTTTCTGTGTTGATGGTATGATTTTGAAGTTTTTATCTGGAGTGTCTTTATGGATAAAATTTTGAATTAAGGTACCTTTACCAAATTTGGTCATTATTATATTTACTTTAACGAACACAAAATTGGTCTTTATTATATTTACTTTAGATTTAGGTACCATAACTAATAATAAATTATAAAATTAGATCAAATTGAATTACCAAATAATTTTTAGACAATAATTCATATCATAAATCCAAACGAAATATTTAAAGCTTTTGGTATAGCTGTCAAACTGATCAGACGTGTTTTTTTAAACCGCGGAGAAAATATTCGAAAACCTCTTTTTTCTTTTTTAAGTTTTTAAACAATTAATTAATTCGTATAAATAATAATTATTTTATAATAAAATCCACATAAAATCATAAAATTAGTGATTAAATTGAAAATAATTTCAATAACTAATTTAATAAAACATAAACAAGAAAAAAAATTAATACAAAATCTAAATAATTGAAAAAAAAAACGATTTGTTTACATAAAAACCACTTACGCAATAAAATTGATACATTGTTAAGATGCCGTGTTATTGCAATTTAAAAGTAGACAGAAGCGAGTTGAAAATTCAATGTTTCATCTGTAATTGTTTAATACATGGAAAATGTGCAAATTTGAGGATATAGAGTACATGGAAAAAAGTAAAAATTTCTTATGCAGGATTTGTACTGCTGACAGACGGAAATCGTTACACTCCAATACAACTACAAATGATCCGGGAAATGCAGATGATACTTTTCTACCAGGTGAAATAATCAATACCATCCCAATCGATAATATAATTACACCAGTGGAGGAAGATGGTGATAATATGGCTAGTTGTTTGCAACAACTTTCAACTGCCGTAAAAGATATTCACGTATAATTCACATTTCTCAGTGAAAAGTTTGATTCAATGCAACGTTCAATGGCCGATCTAATTAATCAGAACAACCAAATATTGGAGGAAAACGCAAAATTAAATGAACGAATTAAATTTAATGAGGAAAAAACCGATAACTTTGAAAAACTAATTAATAAACTTCAATCACAAATCGATATAACAGAGCAAATAAAAAATAAAAAAATTTAGTAGTCGCGGGCTTACCAGCAAACTTACAAAATGCGAATGACACTATTTTTAAAATCGTTACAAAAATACAGGCCAACGTCAGTCAAGATGATATTGTAAAAGTTGCATGCTTAAATCCAAACTTAAAAGAGCGGAAAGAAACCTTATACTTACTTGAACTAAGAACAGAAAGCAGTAAAAGTGAGATACTTACGAAAAAAAAAGTTTTCAAACATCTATTTAATACTGAATTTGGTTTTGAAAGTGATGGAAATAAACCAATTATTTTTCGAGAACATCTCACATCGTTGCAGAGTAAGTTATACTATGAGGCTAAACAAATTAAATTACAAAAATTTTGCAAATATCTCTGGATTAAAGATGGTACTATCCTCATTCGGAAAAATGATGATTCAAAGGTATTCAGAATTAAAAGTTTTAATGATATTAATTTTATTAAAAGTAAGCTCAATAATTAGTAATAATTTTAAAATTTTAAAACGCTTAAATTTCTTTACTTTTATGTTAAATAACTATCAGTTTTTGAATTTTCCTTCAATTATTAAAATAATTTCATTAACTGATTTTCTTATAATTGAAAAATTATTGAGTAAAATAACCTATCATCTTCTCATTTATTATCTTTTTTGCCTTCATATTATAGTTAAAAAAATAACACTAATTTATTTGCATTTCCTTTTTATACCCTACACCTAAAGTATAGGGTATATTAACTTTGGTATGGTGTTTGTAACCACCAAAAGGAAGCGAGTTAGGTATAGACATGTATATATATTCTGAATCAGGATCACCGCCGGAGTCGATTTAGCGATGTCCGTCCGTCCGTCCGTCCGTCCGTCCGTCCGTACGCACGATAACTCAAAAAATAATGATGCTATCTTGATGAAATTTATATAGTAGGTTACTAATTACGAAAGAAAGGCTAAGTTCGAATCTGGACAAAATCCGTCCATGGGTTCGGATTCTGGAAGCTTCCGAATGATTCCGGCTTTTGGAGATAATCTCCGCAAACGAGATTATCTCCAAAAGCAACAAAGATAGAACCTTCAAATTTTGTACAATGATGTTTCTTCCCGTTCGATTTATGTCTCTGAAATTTAAGAGGATTTGGTCCATGGGTTTGGGTTTTGGAAGCTTCCGAACGAGCACCAGAGCAAATGAGATTATTTCCAAAACCAACAAAGATAGAACCTTTAAATTTTGTACAATGATGTTCCTTCCCGTTCGATTTATGTCTCTGAAATTTAAGAGGATTTGGTCCATGGGTTTTGGATTTGGAAGCTTCCGAACGAGCCCCAGAGCAAATGAGATTATCTCCAAAACCAACAAAGATATAACCTTTAAATTTGGCAGGGTGGTGTTCTTTCATGTTTTATTTAAGTCTCTGAAATGTGAGAAGATTTGGTCCATGGGTTCGGGTTTTGGAAACTTCCGAACGAGCCCCAGAGCAAACGAGATTATCTCCAAAACCAATAAAGATAGAACCTTTAAATTTTTTATAATGATGTTTCTTCCAGTTTGATTTATGTCTCTAAAATTTAAGAGGATGTGGTCCATGGATTTGGATTTTGGAAGCTTCCCAACGAGCTCCAGAGCAAATGAGATTATCTCCAAAAACAACAAATATATATAACCTTTAAATTTGGCCGAATGGTGTTTCTTCATGTTTGATTTAAGTCTCTGAAATTTGAGAGGATTTGGCCATGGGTTTAAATTTGAAAGAATTTGAACCGTGGATTCGAATTTTGGAAACTTCCGAACGAGCCGCAGAGCAAATGAGATTATATCCAATACGAACAAAGGTAGAACCTTTGAATTTGGTACAATGGTGTTCTTTCGTGTTTGATTTATGTCTCTGAAATTTAAGAGGATTTGGTCCATGGGTTTGGTTTTGGAAGCTTCCGAACGAGCACCAGAGCAAATGAGATTATCTCCAAAACCAACAAAGATATAACCTTTAAATTTGGCAGGGTGGTGTTCTTTCATGTTTTATTTAAGTCTCTGAAATGTGAGAAGATTTGGTCCATGGGTTCTGGTTTTGGAAACTTCCGAACGAGCCCCAGAGCAAACGAGATTATCTCCAAAACCAATAAAGATAGAACCTTTAAATTTTTTATAATGATGTTTCTTCCAGTTTTATTTATGTCTCTAAAATTTAAGAGGATGTGGTCCATGGGTTTGGATTTTGGAAGCTTCCGAACGAGCCCCAGAGCAAATGAGATTATCTCCAAAAACAACAAATATATAACCTTTACTTTTGGCAGAATGGTGTTCTTTCATGTATGATTTAGGCCTCTGAAATTTAGGAGAATTTGGTCCATGGGTTTGGTTTTGGAAGCTTCCGAACGAGCACCAGAGCAAATGAGATTATCTCCAAAACCAACAAAGATATAACCTTTAAATTTGGCAGGGTGGTGTTCTTTCATGTTTTATTTAAGTCTCTGAAATGTGAGAAGATTTGGTCCATGGGTTCGGGTTTTGGAAACTTCCGAACGAGCCCCAGAGCAAACGAGATTATCTCCAAAACCAATAAAGATAGAACCTTTAAATTTTTTATAATGATGTTTCTTCAGTTTGATTTATGTCTCTAAAATTTAAGAGGATGTGGTCCATGGGTTTGGATTTTGGAAGCTTCCCAACGAGCTCCAGAGCAAATGAGATTATCTCCAAAAACAACAAATATATATAACCTTTACTTTTGGCATAATGGTGTTCTTTCATGTATGATTTTAGGCCTCTGAAATTTGAGAGGATTTGGTCCTTGGGTTCGGATTTTGAAAGCTTCCGAACGAGCCTCAGAGCAAATGATATTATCTCCAAATGCAACAAAGATATAACCTTTAAATTAGGCAGAATGGTGTTCCTTCATGTTTGATTTATGTTTCTGAAATTTGTGAGGATTTGGTCCATGGGTTCAAATCTTGGAAGCTTCCGGACGAGCCCCAGAGCAAACGAGTATATCTCCACAACCAACAAAGATAGAACTTTTATTTTTAGTACAAAGGTGTTCTGTTATGTTTCCTTTTCTGTAAAATTGGAAAACTGACATTTGAAAGAATTTGAACCAATGGTTCGTATTTTGGAAACTTCCGGACGAGCACAAGAGCAACGAGCATATCTCCAAAACCAACAAAAGTAGAACCTTTAAATTTAATAGAATGGTTGTTCTGGCAAGTTTTCTTTATGTTCCTGAGATGGATTCGATGAATTGGAGTGGCAATTCGGGTAGCTGACACAAACATCCCAAGGACTACCAATCTCCGAAAATAATTAAGATAGAAACTTAAAATTTTATACAAGGGTGTCAAGCATATCCCAAGCGGATGCCTCTTTTACGTTCTTGAAATTCGAGTTGAATAAGACAGAAAAGGGAAGAAGTTCAAGCAGCTGCCAAAAACACTTATGGATTTTTAATTTAATTCGAATTATTCAGGTGTAGGGTATTAATAAGTCGGTTGCATCGACTTACTGTTACATTTACTTGTTATTTTTAATACATCAATACATTTTAACATTTTAATTTTATCAATTAATAACATACATTATCACTTTTCTTTTATTATCTTTATTAAAATAAGGTTATATTCTAATTTGGAAATGATCTGTAACACTCGTTATCTTAAACAATTAAATGTAAATCTTGACTTTGATTATGTTGATATGTTAAACAATTTTACAGCAACTGGTATTAATTATTATATCTTATAAATTCATACATATTAAAATTACTGGCTCAGCTGTTAAATCATTTATTAGCAAATCTAAACAATATATAATTGACTACACACATATTTATATACTATACAAAATAAAAAATAAAATTAAACTTATTTTTAGCAATTTAAACTTATACAATTTGATCATTCAATACTATTTTCTATTAATCTTAAAACTTGCAAACTTTATTTTAACTAATATTTTTACAATAGAGTTTCAAAAACAATTAAGCTCCATCTTTAAAAAAATAAGCACATTTTTTACACCATTAAATCACAACATAATCTTCAACAAACTTTAACACACTTTATTATTTATATTTTTACAATTAATTTTACAATATCTTATTATCTAATACATTTTATTATTTATAGTTTTGCAATAATTTTTTCTAAAATATATCACATTAGTTTAAAAAAAACACTTACACTGATATGTCAACATTGGAAATATATAAACTGCATGTATGTAACTACACAGATATTTATGTCAACAAAATAAAGAGAAAACAAATTTATCTTAATCCTACTTATTCTATTTCATTATTAATATACACAATCAAATCACAACATAATTTTCAACAAACTTTAACATATTTCATTATTTATATTTTTACAATTAATTTTTCTAAATCTTATTATCTAACACATTCTATTATATTATATATTTTTACAATAAATTTTTCTAAAATATATCACTTTAGTTTAAAAAAAAATCACTTGTGTGTCAACATTATCAAATAATTTTATGAATTTTATGCAGTTCGGTTATCACCTTCTAACACATTATTTTTTTCATATAATCCAAAGTGGATACACCAGATAAAACTTTTGTAGACAATATATGTCACTCTACAGAGGTTGACAACCTTGAATGTGAAATTCTATATAAAAAAACTTTCAATTTGTTATATCTAAACATGCGTTTACGTAACGTAATAAACTACAAGTTTACGTAAAAAAAAAACAAGTTTACGTAATAAACTACCTGACCTGGAATTATTAATAGGATCTTACTCTTGGGATATTCATGTAATAGTTTTGACAGAAATGGCTTAACGAATCTGAAAATATTTTTTTCAATATTCCAGGATTCTTATCCTACTTTTTAAATCGAGCCAAATCCTACGGAGGTGTAACTATCTATGTAAAGGATAATATATCTAACACTTTAGTTGGTAAAGAAGAATTCCAAGATTCAAATGTTTTAATTGTAAAATTATTAGGCCAAGATATAAATATTATTGCAGTATACAAATCTCATAATACCAATCATAATATTTTTATTTAAAAAATAGATGATTATACCTCTAATTATAAATATCGTAGGAGATTTTAATATAAATCTACTTAATGACAGTTTGAAGTTAGAAATTACACGGGCAACGAATTTTTGATCTATAATAAAATATCAGAAGACTATGCTACTCGATACGGAGTAAATACAAAAACCATAATTGATCATCTTATTACTGACTTAACCAAAGTTAAAAATTATTTACATATATTAAACAGAGAGCTATCCGATCATCAACTTCTACTAGCAAGTATAGATATGAAAACTATTCTCCAAAACGGTACCACCACCAAAACTGTACTAGATTATGATTCTATCAATTTCCATGATATATGGAATAGATTAGATGATCTAACGGACTTTAACCAACTAGTTCATGAACTTAGCGAAGTAATTCGAATAAACACTAAAACAATCATTATTAAACATAATAAACATCATAAACATGCTTGGATGACGGAAGAAATACTGAACATGATTAAAATTCGTGACTCCTACTATAAATTTAAGAAAATATATCCACAGGATAAACGGATAGAGGGCTTATATACAAAATATCAACGGAAAACTAAACAGTTAATTTTATCAACTAAACAAAGATTTTACAGCAATGAATTGGTTCAAAATCCCAATAGTTGTAAAAAGTTGTGGGATATTTGTATAGAAATTATATTTAATAAAATGTCTTGTCCGTCCAAATCTTGTATTAAGGTCTTTAAATCCGATAATGGATCCAAAATCGTTGAGGAAAGTGATATTGCTAATTGTATAAATGAGTATTTTGTGAATGTAACTAATAAGATAAATATATCAAATGAACCAATAGATTTCGAATATCTTAATAGTTTTTCAAAAAATATTCGTAATAATTTTGAGCTGAATCCGTCTAATTTAGATGAAGTGAGAACAGTTATAGGTAAATTAAAAGCAGCAGCAGGTACAGGATTTGACAAGATATCGGCAAAATTTATTAAAAGATATGCTGAAATGTTATGCCCTGGTCTTGTTAAATTTATAAATAAATGATTCGAAATATCTACATTCCCTCAATCCCAAAAATAGCGATAGTTACTCCCGTGTATAAAAATGATGACAAAATGGGTAAAACAAATTACCGACCTATATCTATACTAAGTTTTTTTCTCTAAAATATTTTAAACCATTGTTAAAGATCGATTAAACACTTTTATGGTAAATAATAATATTCTCAACAGTGAACAATATGGCTTTGAGAAAAAGTCTAATACGACAGCGGCATGTCTAAGTCTGACCTACTTCATCTCAACAAATATGGATGAAAGCAAGTACGTTGGTTGTATATTATTTGATCTTCAGAAGGCTTTTGACTGTATTGACCATGACATATTAATACAAAAATTGTACAAATTAAATTTCAATACGAATCAAAAATCATACTTCGAGTCCTACCTAAAAGGTAGAACTAAACAAGTCAATCTTGCAGGCACACTCAGTGAACCGAAAATGGTCTTTAAAAGTGTACCACAAGGCTCCATACTTGGTCCTGATCTGTTCAAATTATTTATTGACGATATAACGCAACTACATTTTAATGGGGAAGTTTATGCAACTTTATGTAGACGATGCCGTAATAAAATACGCCAAATCAAATGAAGGTACTCTAATAGACTCCGTCAAACTTGATTTAGAAATAGTAGATAAATGGCTCAAAAAACATCGTTTAAAATTAAACATTAATAATACAAAAATTATGTTTTTTTGAAAATAGGTCTTTTCAAACACAGCAGTACTATTTCAGAAATTCTCCTATTGAAATAGTTAAATCATTCAACTATTTGGGGTTAGTCTTAGACAAAAATATAAGGTGGGACAAACATATAAACCACATTGTTAAAAAAAATGTCTCCTTATATATTCATACTAAGAAGGTTGAGAAACTACATGGATGCAAAGACGTTATATATGACGTACTGCTCATATATTCACTCTAATTTAATATACCTGAATGCAATATGGAGTGGACCTCTCAAATTAATTTAAATCGAGTAGACATACTCCATAAAAAAGCTATCAAAACTATTCATGGATATCCAACTAGATTTCCTACAAGTTTATTGTATACAGAACAATATTTAAGCTTTACCAATATCTGTAAATATGAACTGAATATGCTTGCGTTTAAAATTATAATTAATGAAATTAAACATAATTTTTTATTAAATAGAATGTTCGACATTTATAACCACAATACAAGAAATAAATCAAACTTCTATTTATCTTTATTCCGTACCAATAACCAAAACAAGAATTGTTTATATAAATGCTTGAAAGCTGTTAATGATTTACCAGCTGATTTAAAAACTACTGTCACCATACGCATTTTCAAAATTTAAATCAAAGAACTTATCATAAGATGTGAAGAATAGATAATAGTACAAAATATATAAAGAAAATATGAAGAAAAAAAAAAGGATAATAAGTAAATAATAAACAAGGTAGAATGTAAACCAACGGTTTTTAAAAGCGCACATTTCCAAAACTCAATACAAATTGTTTAGAAGTGTGGCTTACACAAAAATTTGAAAATTTCATGTAATAAGAAAAAATGTGAAAATAGGACATTTTTGAGATTTTGAGGGGCCGTAAGTCCGGAATCCTATATAACTAAGAAAAGCTGATAACACACGTAAAAATATATTATTGAAGCTTTAATTTTTATGTCTTGCCGAAGAAAAGTTTTTACAGGTGCCTAAGTTACAGGTGTCTAAAAATAGCAAATTTTCAATTTTTGAGGCGTAATAACTCTTAAAGAGGGGGCGTTACCAAAAAATTTTCTGAGGAAACTTATACTAATTCTAAAAGTTCTTTCTTGTCTCAAAATTTCAGATTCCTATCTAAAGGGGTGCCGGAGTTATGAAAAAAGAAATTTCATGCAAAATGTGGTTTTCACATAACGGTAAATTTAAATCGTAAATTACAAAATATTACATAATTTTGATATTGTTTTATATAGATAATAAAATTTTCGATCTTCTACCGGTTTTAGATTGCAAAACTATTACGCAAAGCCCGAGATATATACATCTGAAAATGGAGCTTTTTTACAATTTTGAAGAGCTGCAGCTTTGGAACCCGTTACAACTAAAATAAACCTTTCACACACGTAAAAATATATTATTGTAGCTTTCATTTTCATGTCTTGCCGAAGAAAAATTTTTACAGGTGCCTAAGTTACAGGTGTCTAAAAATAGCAAATTTTCAATTTTTGAGGCGTAATAACTCTTAAAGAGGGGGCGTTACCAAAAAATTTTCTGAGGAAACTTATACTAATTCTAAAAGTTCTTTCTTGTCTCAAAATTTCAGATTCCTATCTAAAGGGGTGCCGGAGTTATGAAAAAAGAAATTTCATGCAAAATGTGGTTTTCACATAACGGTAAATTTAAATAGTAAATTACAAAATATTACATAATTTTGATATTGTTTTATATAGATAATAAAATTTTCGATCTTCTGCCGGTTTTAGATTGCAAAACTATTACGCAGAGCCCGAGATATATACATCTGAAAATGGGGCTTTTTTACAACTTTGAAGAGCTGCAACTTTGGAACCCTTTACAATTAAAATAAACCTTTCACACACGTAAAAATATATTATTGTAGCTTTAATTTTTACATCTTGCAGAAGTAAAATGTGTGCAGGTTCCTAAGTTACAGGTGTTTAAAAATAGCAAATTTTCAATTTTTAAGCCCTAATAGCTCATAAACAGGGGGTGGTCCGAAAAAATTTTCTGAGGAAACTTATACTAATTCTAAAAGTTCTTTCTTGCCTCAAAATTTCAAGCTTGTATCTAGAAGCGTGCCGGAGTTATGAAAGTAGAAAAATCATGCAAAATTTGGTTTTCACATAACGGTAAATTTAAATACTAAATTTAAAAAAATTGTATAATTTTGATATTAATTTACAAAGATAAAAGAAATACCTGTCGAATGACGTTTTCAGATTGAAAAAATCTTAAGCAGAACATAAGATATATGCATTTAAAAATAGGGCTTTTTCAAAGTTTGAGGGGGTGTAGCTCCGTAAAGAGGGGGGCTACATGAAAAAGTTGTTCCACAAAATTATTTTTTTTATGAGACCTACCTATGGTTAAAATTTTTTTTCTCTATCTTTAACGGTGTAGAAGTTTTGTAAACAGACGGACGGACGGACGGACGGACGGACGGACGGACAGAGTGAAACTAATAAGCACATTTTTTCAAAATTTTTTTGGAAATGTGCTAAAAAAAAGAAAATAATGAAGAAAAAAATGAGATTAAAAAAAAAATTATTTATGTTAAATGTACCTATATCATATAATTTTTATATAATGTACTTGTTACTAAAAAAATTGTGTTATAAATTTTTTTTTTTTTCGTTTTTTTTTTTGTTTTTTTTTTATAGTTTTTTCTTAAAATTTTAATGTTTAATGATTACATTTTTAATATCACAGAAAAAAGGAAAAAATTAAATAAGTACATATCTACATGATCTATGTTTGCCATAATACCAAAAATGAAAAATTTAAACATGTAAATTATATGAGCAGACGGCTCCGGCTAAGGTCTTAATATCAAAATAATTTATAAATTAGGCTAAGCTACTTTTATTTTAAATATGAATTAGAAAAAAAAAAAAAAGCTATAGATGAATTAGAAAAAAACAATTAATTCACTGACACATGAATACAATGATAGGGAAATGATTTTGAAAGAAATAGAAGATACAAGAAACATGGTTCATATAATGCCAATATAGGTGGTACATTATTAAACGGGTTTTTAGCACTACGGACAATGAAGACAGACTAAGAATAGCAGACCATATGTATGTTAACTATCGACAATAATAACCATAATCTAATAAAAAAATATGAATCAACAAATTAAAATAAATGATAATTTTTATAAATCTTTTATAATATTAGAAGAAGCAATTCAAAATTATAGACAACAAATGAAACTTCTATACAAATTATAAACAAAAACTTTTCATTCAATCAAATAAATGAACAATTATTTAAACTAAGTATTATTAAAGAGAAAGTTAAGCAAATCCAAGATAATATTGCTTCAACTAGATTAAATTTATTGCGTCCAAATATATTATCAAAAGAAGAAATAATAAAGTTTTTAAGAAATTAAATCAAATACGATTAGGATTAGCCAAACATATAAAAGGAATGATAATTTTTGCTACAAAAATACCAATTAATTATGTAATATCAGTCTAAATTTATTTGAAAAAAAAAGGCGCTATAATCTTAGATTTCCGTTGAAGGAGTCTTTTGCAAACATAACATCAGTTAGGAGCAATAATCAAAAAGTCAAAAGTGTTTGTGATCGTGAAAATTTAGGTCCTTCAACAAGCTCAGCCGCTATTAATCATAATATTGAAAATGAAGTTTCTCATAGCGTTTTGTCAGACATTAAACCTTTTAATGAGAATTTCAAAACAAAATTAATTGGTAAGAATAAAATTTTAGTTTCTAGGAATATTAATCCAAAGAAAAAGCGTGAACTTAAAAAAATTGAGAAGAAAAAAATAAAAAGAGAATAAATCATTTATGCATTTTGAAGATCAAAATAATATAGATTCTATTGAGGTAGACGATAGCATTGGCTCAATTAGTGATATTGAATCTTTTAAAGATAGTTTATAAATGACTAGTATTATTCAATGGAACATTGACGGTCTCCTTAGCCATTTTCAACTTATTGTGAATAAATATGATCCATATATTGTCTGTATACAAGAGACAAAATTTAAAAGTAATGAAAATCCTAATTTTAAAAATTTTGAAACATATAATGTTAATGTAGATTCAAATACAGTAGCACACGACGGTGTCGCCATCTTGGTTAAATCGAATTAAACCTTCAAATAATGCAACATAAAGACATTAACCAATATGAAAACTATATAACTTCTGTAATTCTGAGTGCCGCCAATAAATCTATTCCCAAGAAAAACTTCGAACATTTAAAGAAAAAGGTACCTTGGTGGAATCCGGAAATACGGGAGGGCATAAAAGCCCGCAAAAAATTTTTTAGAAAATTTCTTCGAACCAGTAATCTAGACGATTACAAAAATTTTATACGGGAAAAATATAAAAAACGAAAGTTGGTACGGTACTATAAAAAGAAATCATGGATGGACTTCGTGTCCTCCATTTCAAATAACACTCCATCCAGTGTTGTATTCCATAAAATTAGGGCTGTGCATGGCCGGAATAGATCTCAAGATATATCTACAATAATGACTGAAAACCGAATTGTATCTGAAAAAACTAAAATAGCAAATGAATTAGCTTTCATTCATTCGCAAAAATATCTAGTGACGAAAACTATTCCAAAAAATTCTTGAAGTTCAAGAAAAATACAGAAAAATCCCAAATTAATATTCCTTCCGGAAAATACGAAAAATACAACAGATTATTCTCAAAAAACGAACTCGAAAATGCTTTAGGAGCATGCAATGGCTGCTCTCCAGGTCCTGACTTTATCCGGTACGAAATGCTGAAAGAATTAAATGATCCAGGAAAAATCACACTCTTAGATTTCTATAACCGAATTTGGATTAGTTGAACGTTTCCGAAAAATTGGAAAAAAGCTTTATTAATTCCAATTCTCAAGAAAGATAAGGATCCTCTATGTGTTTCAAGCTACCGCCCAAAATCTCTTACGAGTTGCACTTACAAAGTTCTAGAAAGAATGATATACAATAGACTCAATTGGGAATTAGAATCCAGAAATTTAATTTCTAAATTTCAGTCCGGTTTTCGAAAAAACCGCTCAACTATTGATAATCTTTCTTATTTCGAGTCTGAAATAATGAAAGGTTTTGCAAAAGCCAAAGCACTGTATCAATCTTTTTCGATCTAGAATCAGCATGTGATACTGTGTGGAAAAATCGGCTTATAAAAGAATTTTTAAAAATGGGCTTTAAAGGTAACTTGATCCACTATATTAAAAATTTTCTATCTGACAGGTTAATAAAAGTTTATTTAGGTAAAACATCTTCCACAGACAGGTCACTCCAGAACGGAATCCCACAGGGTTTAGTTTTGAGCTTCTGCTTTTTGTTGTCGCAATAAATTACATTGTGAACACAATCAAGCATCCAATTAAGTATGCTCTTTTTGCTGACGATTTCGTCATTTTTACGTCAGGCAAAAACATAGGAAGAATGAAAAACCTTCTGCAAAACTCTCTTGATCATCTTACAAAATGGAGCGAAGTAACAGGTTTCAAATTTTCTTCAAGGAAAACCGTTTCAATGTTGTTCACTAGGAAAAGATCTAATATAATCAAACCAAATCTTTTTTTGTCAAATGCACCAATTAAATATGTCGAATCTCATAAATTTCTTGGATTAATTTTTGATACTAAATTAAATTGGGATACACATATCAAGCACATTAAAGTGAAAGCGACGAAAAAACTTAATATATTAAAAATACTAAGTAATAGTTATTATGGATCTGATAGAAAAATGTAGTTAATGATACTTAACCTTATAGTACTTCCCTGTATTGAATACGGTAGCTGTATTTACAATTCAGCCTCAAAAACTCGATTGAAAATTTTGGACCCAATATTGAATATAGGTACCAGAATTGCCACGGGGACATTCAAAACTAGTCCAAGCGTGAGTGTCACATGTGACGCTAGTCAAATTCCATTTAAATATAGACGAGAATATCAGTCCATTAATTTTGGATTGAAAATTTTTGGAAATAAATTGCACCCATTATATGAAAACGTTAGAAATGAATCATTATTCATTAGACGGAAAAATCTGTCACCAAATTACCAACCATTCCATATTAGATTCAGAAATTATCTAGAAAAACTAGAAATTTCCATGAATAGTAGTTTTGATACTCAAAGATTTCCCATAATACATCCTTGGATGGCGAAAACCCTTAACATAAACTTGGCTCTGAATGAATTCAAGAAAAGTAGTACAAATGACACCCAATTTAGGCGTTCTTCGAAATTTTGGAAAAGCAATACCAAAATTACACTATAACCTATACTGATGGATCATTGCTGAACGGTGAAACTGGAAGTGCATTTAAGTGCAGGGATCACGAAGAAAAATTTCATTTACCTAAATATACTTCAGTTTTCTCTTCTGAACTTTTTGCAATCCAAAAAGCCATTGAGTTGGGAAATGACCAATTCTATAATTCAAAATTTTTAATTTGTAGTGATTCACTGAGTGCACTGCAATTACTATTGTCGTACTCTCCAAAGCACCCTATTGCAATGAGAATTAAGGAATTAGTTAATCGATCAAATAATCAATGGTGTTTTATCTGGATTCCAGGTCGTGTTAATATAAGGGGCAATGAAAAAGTTGATCAATTAGCAAAGAAAGCTATAACAGGCCCTGTTATTAATGATTTTAAAATGTTCTATAGAGATTTGTTCCCAGTTCTTAAAAGCAAAATATTAGAATCATTCAACCAAGAATGGATTAGTATCGCTTCCAATAATAAGCTAAAACAAATTAAAAGCTCAATATTCAAATGGAATTCAATAGATTCTCTAAGTAGGACAAGTTCTATTATAATTACTAGGCTACGAATCGGACATACAAATTTTACGCACAAATATTTATTTGAAAATGCCCAGATAAGTCCCATTTGTTCATGTGACAATACTTCTATATTATCTGCTATACATATTTTTGAATCATTCTCGCAGTACAGAGATAAAAGAATTACTTTTAAAATAAATGGAATTTCAAATTTAAAAGAAGATAACCAATGTTCCATGGAAAATGTAATCGATTTTAAAAAAGGCGTGAATCTTTTTAACTTAATCTAAAGTATTTAATATTATAATTTATTATTTAAATAAATAGATTTAATTTTCGTCGAATCAATTTAAGTTTTGTTAATACTATAGAGAAGTTGGTTTAGTTCATTAGATTATGTATTTTGTATAAATATTATGTAAAATTAAGTAAAATTATAAAAATTGTAAAATTATGTAAAGTTAATTTAGAAAAAGTGTATTAATGAGGGCTTGTAAAACCTTGAAAGTGTTAAAAGCCCTGGTAAAAAAATTAAATAAATAAATAAATAAATTATGTAATATTAAATAAACAAGTAATTATACCAATATAGAAAGAAAATAAGAATAGATTTATAGATAAATTAATTAAAGAAAAATTAGAATAGATATTGGAATTAAATAATAGTTATTACAAGTTCAGTGCTTCACAGTCATTCAAAGAACTAGAAAATTCAGAAAATTGTAAACTAATAACTAATTATGAAAGCAAAATAATAAAATATCGATGAAAATTTGACTCAAGCGCTTGAAATTTAAACAGATTGAGTTTTCTTTTCTACGGAAGGTGGAATCCTTAACAGACACAAAGAAAATCTAACAAATTCAATATGAATCGCTGTAAAAAAAGTGATCTTAAAAATTAATTCAAAATATGACATAATTAAAATTTACGGTTCATACTCATATAAATAATAATTTGTTTTTGCAATTAAAAAAACAATCAAACATATTTTCATACCAATAATATAAATGTAATGTTTTTTTTTGCATTTTTGTACGGTCTCGTTTAGTCGCTTCAATTTAAAAATTATTTAATAAAAATAACTTACATAATATATAATGTCTATCTACCTAACTTAAAATAAAAAAACCTAAAGAAACACTTTAAATTTATTTTGTAGATACATAATCGGATACACACGAAATCTTTCTATGTAAAATCTTATTTTCCAAAAATCTTATTTTTTGAAAATCTTATTTCTGAATATCCTATTTTTTGAGAATCTTATTTTTCTCCAAAAATCTTATTTTTTTCCCAAAAATTCTTATTTTTACCTGAACATTTTTTTTTCTTGTTCATATAAATCTTTTGTTTGTTGTAAAGTTAAATTTATATCCATAACGGTTTTTTTTTATTAAAAAAAAGTCAAGATATTCTAAACATAACCTTTTTCATATAATTTATTATCAAAATCAAACTTTACATATTCATAAACAAAAACATATCAAAATTTACGATCAAAATAATCAATTACGTATTATTTTGTTACTAACTTAAAACGATATTTACAGAAATCTTTATCAAAAATTGGAGTTTACTCAATTTTTGTCTTTTTTTTAGAACTTTGAGTATTTTTTCATTCGTTTAGGAAAACTCTGGCCACCCTGCATCCTTTCAAATCTTGTAAATGCTACTATGAGTTCCTTTCCCACTTCAGAAATAAGTCGAAAGACACCAAAATGATTTTATTAAATATGTATCAATAAGGGATTCTAAACTTCAACAAACATACACACAAAGTAATGTACTTAATTCAATATGACTCATGGCGCAGTGGTTAAGTCGCCAACCTTTCAATCGAAAGGTCTTGGGTTCAAACCCCGGTCAGGTCATAAATAAAAAATATGTAGTACTTTTATATCGTAATAATGTATATCGTATAATTAATAGTAGTAATAATAAGAATAATAATATTAATAATAATAGTAATAGTAATAATAACAATAATTATAATTATAATAATAATAATAATAGTAATAATAATAGTAATAATAATAATAACTGCTACAGTAAGGCTGTCTTTGGTTATATCATGCAAGTAAGGTATTATATACTGCTGCACGTTGTAATCCACGGATGGCGCTGATCCTGTAGTAAAATAATAACAATAATAACAACAATAATAATAATAATAACAATAGAAATAATAATAATAGTAATAATAAGAATAATTATAATAATAATAATAATAATAATAATAATAATAACAATAATAATAATAATAATAATAATAATAATAATAATAATAATAATAATAATAATAATAATAATAATAATAATAATAATAAAAATAAAAATAATAGTAATAATAATAATGCTGCTACAGTGGAGCCATCTTCGGTTATATCATGCAAGTAAGGTGTTATATATTGCTGCACGTTGTAATGCACTGATGGCGCTGACTCTGTAGTAAAATAATAATAATATTAATAAGAATACTAATACCAATAATTGTAACCGCTACGATGACAGTGGGGGTTGCCTTCAATAATTACCTCATGTAGTACTGTATACTACTACTACATGTTGTAACTGTTGTGACAGCTTTAGTCACTGTTAGCTAAATAGTAATAATAATAGGCGGATTCATTGTTTCCTTACAGTCCCACTCCCAATTCAATATTTCCGTATCCATTTCCTATCCTTTCCTGTCTCTACTCCCTAGCCAATATACTGCGCTCGCAGGTAAGGGTTTCATTCCATTATATTGGCTAAAACGGGGAGGTGGGTTTAGTCACACACACAGATAAGGAAGGCGGTTGAATGAGTCCACGTGAAAACATTTTTAGTCGTTCTTTCTAGTCTACGTGGAATATAGGCCAATGAATATTGGATTGAATTGCATGTAAAATGATTTTATTATAATAGTATGTATGTGCATGTTTTTTTACAAAAGAACAACGAACGAAAACAAAAAGGATAAACAACCAAGTAACATCATAGTAAGATCATTTTATTTAATAATTTCATATTGAGATGTTGAGGAAAAAAAGTAGAGAGCAAAGAGAGAGAGAGAGTGAATTCCGAGGCAAACTATAATCATTGCTGATGCTGATACAGAAAATATTATTCTTTGGACTTCTGTAATCTATTCTTATTCTATGGTAATATAGATATGTATGTACTAATTAAATTTTTTATTTTTCTTATAAATTCCCAACGGGAAAAAAGAGAAGGGCTTCCTCTGAAAGGTATCGAGAAGCGCTAATTTAAAACAACAATGAGAAGCAATAAATCATGCATTCTAGAAGCGCTTCCGAAGCAAATGAGACCGTTTTTTGTTTTTTAAACCGAAGCGAATGAATAATCTTTTTGTATACCTCTGAAATGCATATACATATTATTATAAATAATAATTAAATAATAATTGTTAAAAAAAAAAAATTAGATGATTCATTGTAATGGGATTTACGCTAGTGCAAGGTCGTTGATGTTTTTGGTAAGTTTTTTTCATATAGCCATTTACCAGTAACATATATTATATTATAAAATATTTATTTTATATTTCAGAAGCTGCAAAAAAATGATAATTTTGGATTCGTCCAATTTGGAGAGAATATGAGAGCTGGATTTCGTGCAGAAAAAATAAATTGAATGCAAAAACATTTAATTGATGCGAAAATGTTTAAATTTTTTCTAATTTTTAATATAAATAATTTTTTTTTGGAAAACTTAAATTGAAAATTTTCATATTTTATAATCCTTATCGGAATAATTTTATAAACGATCAAGTTGATCTAAAAATTTTTAAACTTTTTAAATTAATAATATTAATGTAATTATTTTTTTTATTTGCTTTTTTTATTTATATAATATGTATGCCGATAAAATTATTTATTGTTATACAATTCTAATCAAATTAAACTAGTTTTATTTAAAAAGCTTCATAAAAACGTATACAATAAAGCAACTCTTAAATATTAAAACGAAAACTTGTTTTTGTTATTTAATTTGTACACTTATAAGATTAAAATATATTCCTCTATAGTTTATTAATGCATAGCATTCTACATGCCATCAAAGTCATGCATCCCACATGCCTTCTTAATCATGCATTCTACATGCCTTCTGAGTTATGACTTCTACATGCCTTCCCAGGCATACCTTCTAGATGCCTTCCCAGTCATGCATTCTGAATCACTCAAAGGAAAGCTTACGAAGTAAAAGTACGAACGCGTTGCTTCTTTTTGTGGACATCTATATGAAAAAAGAAGCAATAAAATAATGGAAGAGGAAGCGCTTCTTACCTTGCTGGGAATGCTTCCAGCATGTATGCTGGAATGCTTCTTTTTCTCGCTGGCTTATTATTGTTTGTATACTAAATATATAGTATGCGCACACCGTAAGAAATAAAAATACAATACACATTTTGAGAATAGACTATACACACATACATATTGTAAGATATTTTTTTTCTTTTTAATTTTCAAAAGTAAATAAAAAAAAAAATTAAAAATAGCAATTCCTAATATTGAATCCTTCAATCTATTCAATGACACAAGTTTGTGTGTATGAAAAATAAATTAGATATATTATTGTTTGGACCAAGACCTAAGTAAACAGGCCAAGGACTGAAAACACAGGAATGTAAAAAGAAGTTGTTTTGTCCTTTGTTCAGTCTGTTGTACTCCTCAGTAAGTACAAACTGAACATTTTACCTGTACAACTTCCTAAGATATTTTCAAATGACCAACCATTTATAATAAAAAAGGGTTGTGAGTTGAAACACTTGAGTTCAAACAACAACTAATTGGTTTATTTTAAATAAACCAATCATTGAAGTAGTATAGGCTAGGCCGATTCTAGACCAGGAAGTGACGTCAGAGATAAGAGATGTAGAGAAAAGATAAGAGGTATGACTCAGCAATGAGTCATAGCAGGAAGTGACGTCACATCCTGTTTTGATAAGAGATATTGAGTCATTAAAAACAGGTTTTTAAAATTTTGAATAACAGGCACCCAGATATTTTTTAAGAACAATATTTTAATGTTTTAATTTTGTTTCATTGCTTTGAAAAACAGTAAAATAATTTTTTGTTTTGCAGTCTTTCATATTGTATTATAAGAAATTTGTTTTAGAATATATTAAGTGTGTTTGTATTTTAACAAAAAAAAGTTGCGATTTTAATTTTTCATGTTGATATGAGGAATGGAACTATTCAAATTTTTGTGTGACGTCAGGGGAATCCATAGATAAAATTAAATTGAGATTGAAATTGAATAAACAAAACAATTTTGTTAAATTTTGAATAACAGGCACACAGATTTTTTAAGAACAATATTTTAATGTTTTAATTTTGTTTGATTGCTTTGAAAAATAGTAAAATAATTTTTGTTTTACAGTCATTCATATTGTATGATAAGAAATTTGTTTTAGAATATATTAAGTGATATGTATTTTAACAAAACCAAAGTTGCGGTTTTAATTTTTCATGTTGATATGAAGAATGGAATATTCAAATTTTTGTGTGACGTCAGGGGATTCCGTAGATAAAATTTAGTCGAGATGGAATTTATTTAGTTAAAATATATAAAAGAAAAACAAATAAAAAATATATATCAAAGTTTTTTATTTTTTTTTTAATATTTTTCGATATTTACATTTTTTTTCATTAAATTTCTTTACGATTTTACCTAATCGCAATAGACATCTCTTGGGAAATTGAATAGAATTTAAAGTAAATAAATCTGTCCATTTGTCATCGTGAACATCTCTGAATGAATTGAGCTTAATTAATGTTGAGTCAGCATAATTCCTCAAAAATTTTATATGATATTTAATCTCACTTCTATATTTCTTTCTAAAATCTTTTTATTTTTAAGAAAAAAATAATTAAACGTAAAAATTGTTCCTGCGATATCCATTTTTAGTAAGCCTAAAGAAAATTAATTACCAACTAATTTAGACATAAAATATGAAAATAATCAGAATTAACAAAATCTTCTATGGGTAGGAGTGTTAGGATGTGTGTATAGGTAAGTTTATTAATGCATTATGTTTAGGTTCGATTCTAATTCTATGCAGTCAAGATTTTTTTCCTTTTTATATTTTAACAAAGTAAACCTTACGAAAATATACATACTTATATTGCAGTTTATTAATGTGATTATAAATAAATAAATAAAAAAAAATTGTATAAAAGACTAATTTTAAAATTGAAAAGTGTCATAACACGATAAATAAGGCGATTATAATGTTTTGGGCTGATAAGATTCTACATGGTTATAAATATTGTATTTGTATCCGGAAATGGGCTTCAATTAAAATAATTCATTGGAAAATATTTCACGATTTTTTGGAGGTGTATATAACTCCAGAAGGTGGGGAAAAAATTTGTTTATTTAAAATTAGAAATGGTGAAACATTAACTAACAAATTTAGAGGCGAAAATTGTATCGAATGGTTTTTAGATGAATTGAAATTATTATCAATTTTAGTAGAAACCGATCTAAAAAGTTCACGAAATTTGAAACCACTAACATCAGAGCAAATTAAAAATTATAACGAAGCTGAAAAATGTTTTATATGTGAGGAAAATTTTGACGCTAAAGACATGAGATGCAGAGATCATTGTCATCTGACAGGAGAGTACCGAGGTGCTACACATCAAAAATGTAATATAGAATATCAAAATTCATTTACTATTCCTGTAATCTTCCATAATTTAAGCGATTACGATTCACACTTTATTATACTGAAGTTAAATTCACTAATAGAAGGTAAAATTGATTTGCTTCCTATAAATAAGGAAAAATATATATCTTTCACCAAACATATTCAAAATAGTTGAATTAAGTTTAGATTTCTAGATTCATATAAATTTTTAGGTGTAAGCTTAGATGTATTATCAAAAACTTTAAAGGAATTTCCTATTTTAAAATCGCAATTTAATAGTTTAAGTAATTTTCAAATAGAATTATTAACAAAAAAAGGAGTTTATCCATATGACTA
The DNA here is from genome assembly GCA_947095535.1 of Poecilobothrus nobilitatus. Lineage (NCBI taxonomy): Eukaryota > Metazoa > Arthropoda > Insecta > Diptera > Dolichopodidae > Poecilobothrus > Poecilobothrus nobilitatus. The sequence continues at coordinate 169,391,789 of OX352772.1, read as the reverse complement.
TTTTGAAGACAATAATAAATTTTTTGAAACAAAGCTACCCGATAAGAATCAGTTCTATAATAAACTAAATAAATCGGAAATATCTAATGAAAATAACTCCTCGAAAATATTTTAAATATTTTACACCAAATTTTTCTAAATCGATATTTGTAAGAGCTCTATTAGGTAATCCATTTCCACCTTTTAATGCTATTGCTTCCATCATTTTATTATGACGTTCACTTTCTTTAAATTGTTTGTGAGCATTTTTAGCATCATTTACAGCTTTTGCTATGCCTGCAGCACCACCAGAAAGTGCACCAACTGCTGACAAGCCTGCAAAAATACGGATTAGAGGTAAAACTCCTCCAATTTTTGTACAGGAATTATTCGAGGAATATTAATTTTTTTTTTCTGTCCTTTAGAAAAACTTCTACCAGCATGTAAAGCAATTTTTATAATATTCTTATCATTCATTGGTTTTTTGATAGTTTTAACAGCTTTTTTAGTTTCCTTTATAATATTTTTCAGGAGTTTTTTTCTCTGAGATTTCTTTGTTTTCTTTGTTTTCTTTTTTAAATCCCTACCGAGTTTAATTAATAGCTTTCATTGCGTTTGTAACTAGATATGAGTTTAACCGTTGACCAAAATTTGAGTCTTTAGCTTTAACCCTTTGCCAAACTTTCTCTGCTAGTATTTTATCAGCTATATGACGTTGATTTTGATGAGTATTTTGAGAATATGCTATATCATGCTCTTGACAAGCCACATCTAAACCATTAATTGCTTTATCACCTCGAGCTAATCGTTTTCTTAGTTTGGTTCCAGGACCACAATAATTATAACCAGGTAAGTGTGCTTCAAATGGTAGTTTATTAATTAATGAATTAATAACTCCTCTTCCTTTAACAGGTTTTTTATTACTGTTTGAATATTTATTGTGAGGAAGCATAATATGCAGTTTAGTTTAAGAAAGTCAATCAAACACTAATCACCTTTTAAAACTCGTAATCATCATTTAAAAGAAAAAATCTTTTACTAAGTTAAAGAAATGAAATTTATAAAAGTAGATAACGCAGTTAAAGTTAAAAATGTTGATCGAAATTTAAAGAAAAAAATTAAAAAACATGGTGGAAGCTTTCCAGATAGTATAAGGGGATTAATAGTCGGACCATCAAATTGTGGTAAAACTAATGCTATGATAAGTATGCTTTTAGATCCTAAAGGGCTTAAATTTCAAAATATATATATTTACTCAAAATCTTTGCATCAACCTAAATATGAATATTTAAAAAAACTAATAAAGCCAATCAAAGGAATGGAATATAATGAATTTTCAAATAATGCCGATGTAATTAAACCATCAGACTCCCAACCAAACTCAATATTTATTTTTGATGATGTGGCTTGTAATAAACAAGATAATATAAGAGCATATTTTTGCATGGGGCGTCATAAAGAAGTAGATAGCTTTTATTTATGTCAATCTTATACAAGAATTCCAAAGCATTTAGTTAGAGATAATGCCAACTTTTTGATTATATTCAAGCAGGATGATTTAAATTTAAAACATATATATAATGATCATGTAAATTCTGATATGACTTATCATGATTTTCAAAAATTAAGTGCATCCTGTTGGAATGATAATTATGGTTTCCTATTAATTGATAAAGACAGCAGTTTAAATAATGGGAGTTATAGAAAAAACTATGATGCATTTGCTAAATTTTAATTAACAAGAGGTGAATCAGCAGTTGAATTACTAAATGAACTGGTTATTTAGCAGTTAGCAGTTGACAGTTATCAGTTACCAGTTAGCAGTTAGTAGTTAACAGTTAGCAGTTGGCGGTTATCAGTTACCAATTAGCAGTTACCAGTTAACAGTTAGCAGTTAGTAGTTAGCAACACAACACATCAGTTAATAATTGAACGGAATAGTTTTAATTTTTTTAAAAATGAATGAAAAAGTTATGAACGATTTAATTAAAACTCGTAAAAATTTAAAAAGGAAATTTCAATCTTTAAAAATTCAAAAGCTTTCAGAAGACCATGATCGGGAAAAAACTTTTACTCCTATTATAAAACCTTTGAAAGAATTAACAAATGTTGTCAAACAACCACAACAAATTTCAAATAATGTTATCAAGCCGGAAATGAAATCGACTGCTGATGAAGATGATAACAATTCTAAATCAATGAGATCATTCATGTCGGGATTTAAAACACCTAGCAATAAAAATAATACTTTCAATGAATATAAATTTTCAACACCTAATAATTTAAAACTTCAGAATGATGAATCATCATCAATTTCACAACTTGTTTTTCTTAACAACTCACAACTTGATAAATCATATGGACCCTATTTTGATGAGTCATTAAATGTGCGAAAACTTGGGAATGCTAATTTTGAAATAGATGAAATTAATAAAAATATTTTGATTAATAATGAAGTTTTTAAAGGAACTGATGGTCTATATGAATTAATATTTAAAAAGAAACCTATAAACTACACTGAAAGTGATTTAAGTACGTATCATCAAATACTCAACAAAACGAATGCACATAGAAGAAATTATGATGGTTTAGATCAAATAAAAGGAAACAAAGGTTTTAAATACAAACATATATTAAGCAAATTATATGCGCATGATTATAACACTAGACAGCTGGTAACAGTAATCATCATAATGAAATTGTATCTATAATTGAAGAATTGAGAGAAGCAAATATAATTCAATAACATTTTACATTAGCAATCAGTAAAAATCAGAATGCCGCCAGATAAGTTTGAACGTAGTATGACTTCATCTACTTCTAGAAAATTACATACTGAAGGTCCTCCCGGTATATGTTTCAAATTAACTTCTGAAGGAAATTATGATTTAGATAACAAAATTTTATCAAATGTCCAAGATCCAGTTTATGGAAATGATGCAGCAACGCAAACATTTGTGAACAACCAAATTTTCTTTCATAAAGAACTACTTAAAATCGATATAGGAGATATGTTTAACCATTTCACTAGTGAACTTAAATTAATAGAAGAAAAATTAAAAATGTTAGAAGAAAAAAAGCAAGATAGTTTAGTGAAAGTTCATCACAAATTTTCTGTATTGTTAAATGAAAAATATTCAGAGATGTATGACTTTATTAAATTTCAAATTAAACAACCACTTAAATTTATTAATGAGAGACTACAAAACGCTGAAGCCAAAGTTCAATCAGCATTAGATTTAATTAATAACTCAAGAGATTAATTGCGGTTAGTTTTCATTTAATTTCCAAAATGGAGATACATCAAATCGGATATTCTTTAAATAATTTTTTAAATAAATATGAAGATATTTTATTGGAGGAACATTATGAACAGTTAAAAGATCATTTCAAATTTTTAAAGTTATTTAAAAATTCTATACAAATTGAAACTAAGATACTATGAAACTATACTTCAAATAATATTGAAAGCCTTCCAGCTACTTGCCCATGTTACTCAGCAGAACAATATATGTTATACTGTTCTAAACTAATGAGTTTATATAGCAGAATAGAAAAATAAGTTAGAATAAAAATATGTACTCGCAAATTATAATACAAATACAAAAAGATTATAAAATTTTAACATATTGAACATTTATTGTATTGCTTTTATTTTTATTATATTTTATTTATTATATTTTCTTTATAAAATAAGTAAAAGAGAGGTATATTTTAATTAGTTATTTTCAAGATGAGTAAGGATGAAGTTGTAGATTTATTTGATTGGTTTGATGCTTCAGATTCTTCTGAAAATATCGATGAGAAAGAAGATGATATTTCAGATTCATCTCAGGAGAGCGATGAGAAAGAGGATTATGATGATGAAGTTGTAGATTTATTGGATTGGCTTGATGCTTCAGATTCTTCTGAAAATATCGATGAGAAAGAAGATGATATTTAAGATTCATCTGAGGAGAGCGATGAGAAAGAGGATTATTATAATGAAAAGAAAGTAAAAAAGAAAGTTAAATTTATGTTAACGCCTCAAATATACATATTATACAAATGGAATACAGCATATAAGTTAGCTCGGCAAAAATATTGGGAAATAATTGCATTGGATCGCTATAGATTTAATCAAAGAATTCAAAATACTAATGATATTATTTCTAAGATTCTAGATACTAAACATCGGAAATACATTTTCAATCAAAGATTTTCTAATTAGTTATATATAATAATTACATACAACTATTATATTACACATACAACTATAATATTGTTTAAAAATGAGTAAGAGAGAGGTTGTTGAAGAGCTGCATAAGCCTGCACGGAGAAATTTTAAACGAAGTAGAGTTATAATTAAAGGATTTGATGATCTTTGGCAAACCGATTTAGTAGAAATGGGTGCATATGTCAAAGAGAATAAAGGTTTTAAATTTTTATTAACTGTGATTGATACCTTCTCCAAATATGGCAGGGCAATATATGGCCCTATAAAAACAAAAACTTCAGAGAACGTCACACAAGCAATACAAAATATTTTTGTAAATTCTAAAAGACATCCGCAAAATTTGCAAACAGATGATGGGAAAGAATTTTTTAATAAAATATTCAAAAATTTAATGGATAAATAAATATTTACATTTCATATAAATCATTATTCAACATTTAGCACATTAAAAACCTCTATTGTAGAGAATTTTAATCGAAATTTGAAAGAAAAAATGTGGAAAGAGTTTAGTTTTAATGGTAATTACAAATGGTTGAATATAATTGATTCATTAGTTCACCAATACAACAATACAAAACATCACACCATTCACAGACGTTCATCAGATATAAATAAAAAAATGCTAATGAACTGTTGGTAACTGTTTATAATCGTATTGAAATTTTTCTACCAACTAAATTTAAAATTGGTGACTCAGTTCGTATAAGCAAGTATAAACATGTTTTTGAAAAAGGGTATACCCCAAATTGGACAACGGAAGTATTTAAGATAAGAAAAGTTCAAATCACTAACCCTGTAACATATTTACTGGAAGATTATCAAGGTCAACCCATACAAGGAAGCTTCCATGAATATGAATTGTTAAAAACAAAAAATAAACAAGTGTTTTTGATTGAAAAAATTCTTAAAACTAGAGATAATAAAATTTTTGTTAAATGGTTAGGGTTTTCTTCTATTCATAATTCATGGATAAATAAAAAAGATTTATTATAAAAAACAATATTTATATTTTGTTTAAATATTTTTACAAATTATTAGATATAATCTTTTTATTTCATTTGATAAATTATGAAATTTCCATCTGATATGATGGTTTCTGCTTTATTGATTTTAAATCAATTATAGTGTAGTCGGATTTATAATCTACATCTATAATAGAAACTGTTTCCATTTCTCCATTACTTAAAATTCTATCTGTTAATATTTCTCGATATTCTAAACATTTAATTGTGAGAGACTTTTGTTTAAAATTGCCATCATATTCACATCTTATATGAATATCTTTATTATCAGCATATTCCAATTGAAAATATCTGTAAAATATATGCTCACTATTTATAATTCCACCAATATTACGTTCTTTTAAAATTTATTCCTGTCTAAAAGCCTCAATAGCCTCATCTTTAGAAACATATTGTGGTACTGAGTCAGCTTTAACTCCTGCTAATTGTGTATCTGCTTTTAAAGTAGTGATTGATGCTATTGTTGTAGTTTTTGTTTCATTTGTTGTTGCTTTGTTTAATTCTGGTGAAATTACATATTTAAATAGCTGAACTGATAAATTTACTTTCACGGTCTCATTACTTGGAAGTAATATATTAAAGTAGGTGCTGCCAAAAGTTGATTCATCCAATCTAATATTAGATATTGGAGATGAATTTGTTTGAATAGTAAATAGGTAAAATATAAATAAGAAAAATGATTTCATCGTTTTATCAAAAAATATGATCTATCTTCATCAAAGATTTACACAATAATGTATGTTATTAGATTGCAAATATAAAATTTATACTTTTTATTTTCTAGAAATTTCTTTATTATGTACAAACTTTACTTGGCTTATAATAGAGCAAACATACATAAAGAGTTGTAAAAATCTATCCCTTCCATCTGAATGAGCTTCCATGTAATCTAAATATTCTTCTTTTAAACGTTCAAGTAATTTTCTAAAATTAGTTAACACGTCACCAATTTTTGATTTATTATTTTTTTCATTATACATATTCTTTATTGATGCTATAAATATAATTCCATCATCAATTCGTTTTCTTATCATTGTCTTTTTCAGTTCATTTTGATTTTCTTCATATTCATTTGTTCTCATTGACAATGAATCAATATGTTGTGAAATTCCTTCATTCATATTATTTGGTAGTACATTTGAAATATTCTTCTCAATCACCTCCCAGTCATCTTCTTCAGCAAATGGACAATCAATATTAAAATGGTTAATTATTTGCTTTTTTTTATTTGGTGAATCTCTTACATTACCAATAATGGAAATATCACCGCCATATACTTCAATTTGTAGGAAAAAAATCTTCACTGGGTAAGAGCATAGAACTAGAATCGAACCTAAACATAATGCATTAATAAACTTACCTATACACACATCCTAACACTCCTACCCATAGAAGATTTTGTTAATTCTGATTATTTTCATATTGTATGTCTAAATTAGTTGGTAATTAATTTTCTTTAGGCTTACTAAAAATGGATATCGCAAGAACAATTTTTACGTTTAATTATTTTTTCTTAAAAATAAAAAAGATTTTAGAAAGAAATATGGAAGTGAGATTAAATATCATATAAAATTTTTGAGGAATTATGCTGACTCAACATTAATTAAGCTCAATTCATTCAGAGATGTTCACGATGACAAATGGACAGATTTATTTACTTTAAATTCTATTCAATTTCCCAAGAGATGTCTATTGCGATTAGGTAAAATCGTAAAGAAATTTAATGAAAAAAAATGTAAATATTGAAAAATACTAAAAAAAAAATAAAAAATTTTGATATATATTTATACCCGTATGAACTATGTTCAAGGGTATAATAAATTTGCCATTACGTTTGTGACACCTTAAAGGAGTCGAGCTAGATATAGTGTCAAACGTATGGATCGGCTCAGAATCGAATTCTGAGTCGATTAAGCCATGTACGTCCGTCCGTCCGTCCGCACAATAACTCAAAAAATAAAGGAGCTAGGAGGCTGAAATTTTTTTTACGGCACTTTTGCAAAATTGTTAGTTTTGCTATTTAAATTCAACATTTTCGGTCGGCGGGTTCGAGTAGCTGCCATACAACTTCTATCTTTATATAGAAATAACTCAGTATCTATTCAAGCTAGGTTTCTGAAATTTTGCAAATGATGATCAAGTTTTATGGCAACAACTTCTGTAAAATTTGGTTGTGGTGGTGCGGCGGGTTCGGGTAGCTGCCATACAACTTCTCCGTTTAAATGAGAATAACTCAGTGTCTATTGAAGCTAGCAACCTGAAATTTAGTAACGAGGTGTCGAGTTACAGGCCAACAACTTTTGTAAAATTTGGTTGGTCTAGAGCAGCCGGTTCAGGCTTCTTGCACCTCTTGGAACTTAATGAAGCTAGGCGCAATAGATTCAGGTAGCTGTCATACAACTCCACAATTTACATAAATATATCTCTGTAGTTCGGTACTAAAACATCTGAATGTTTTTAAAAGATGATCAAGTTTTATAGAAACAGGATATATTACGTTCATACGGGTATCCCAGAGTTGACACAGTCTACTCTACTGCACTCTTCCTCGTTTTTATTTGTTTTTCTTTTATATATTTTAACTAAATAAATTCTATCTCGACTAAATTTTATCTACGGAATCCCCTGACGTGATACAAAAATTTGAATAGTTCCATTCCTCATATCAACATGAAAAATTAAAACCGCAACTTTTTTTTGTTAAAATACAAACACACTTAATATATTCTAAAACAAATTTCTTATCATACAATATGAATGGCTGCAAAACAAAAATTATTTTACTATTTTTCAAAGCAATGAAACAAAATTAAAACATTAAAATATTGTTCTTAAAAAATATCTGGGTGCCTGTTATTCAAAGTTTTAAAAACCTGTTTTTGATGACTCAATATCTCTTATCAAAACAGGATGTGACGTCACTTCCTGCTATGACTCATTGATGACTCATTGCTGAGTCATACCTCTTATCTTTTCTCTACATCTCTTATCTCTGACGTTACTTCCTGGTCTAGAATCGGCCTAGTCTATACTACACATTGGTTATCTAATAAATAAATCTATTAATTTTTCTTTTTACAAACAAACAAAAAGAAAATGCAAAAAAAATAAAAATTAATTTTTTTAAATTTTTTATGATTTTCATATCATGGTTTTTTATTTAAAATAAATAAAAAGAAGTTGTTTCGTCCTTTGTTCAGTATGTTGTCTTCCTCAGTAGGTACAAACTGAACATTTTAGCTAGACAACTTCCAAACCACAACATTCGTTGTGGTTTGAACTCAAGTGTTTCAATTCACAACCCATTTTTATAATTTTTATTATAAATGGTTTGTGATTTGAAAATAATTTTCTCTTTGGTTCAAATTGAATAAAGTAAATAGTTTTTGTGTTATTTCAAGATTTATAGTTGGCCCTTTATTTTTTTACATAAGACTACGTGTAAATTTACAAAAGCTGGCCCCTTATTAAGATTTTACTCTCTGCAGTTCATGGCCTGAATTATGAAGGTAGAAAAATTATGCAAAATTTGGTTTTCACATAACGGTAAATTTAAATACTATAATATACTATAATAAATTTAAAAATTATATATAATTTTGATATTGATTTATAAAGGTAAAAAATATCTGTCGAATGGTGAAAACACCATTTGATTGAAAAAATGTTAAGCGGGACCTGAAATATACGCGTTTAATAATAGGGGTTTTTCAAAGTTTGAGGGACTGTAGTTCCCTAATGGATGGGGTACATGAAAAAGTAATTTTTTTATGAGACCTACCCATGGTTAAAAATTTTTTTCTCTATCTTTGACGGTGTAGAAGTTTTGTAAACAGACGGACAGAGTGAAACTAGTAGGCACATTATTTCAAAATTTTTTTGGAAATGTGCTAAAAAATTTTAAAATTCAAATGGAAATCTGATTATAAAAACAAAACCACAAAAAAAAAAAGAGAAAAAAAAACATAACTATAGCTACATATATAAGTGTATGCATCATCTTTATGCATATGCATATACATACATACTTATTTAACTACAGTTAAATATAATATACAATATAATATACATATAATATACAATAATTATGCATAATATTATGTATGTTTTATAATCTAAAATAAAAAATTAAAAAATTAAATTAAAGATATAAATAAACAAATAATAATGATAAACAAAAAAAATAAAAAAAATTTTTAATAATAAAGTATTAATTTCTAGTATTTAAAGAACAAAAAAAAATAAAGACAATTTTTCTATTGTAACGAATTTATGTATTAAGCAAAAAAAAAAATGTTTTTATATAGAAAGTAAATTACTAATTTCTTTACAAATATGTATTAAATAAATATTAACAATTATAATAATTTTGGAGACCAAAATATCTACAATTCGTACACTTCGCATCCCTATATGTAAAGATAATGGTATAGCTTTAAGTTTTATTTAAACAAAATTTTTATATAATAAAAATACGATTAAATTAAAAATCAGTTAACCAAAATGGTTAAAATAAAAATATAATATATTATATGACACAAAGGCACAATTTACTTCATAATAATAGAAATTTAACTAACAAAGACAATATGTCAGAAATTGAAAATTTAAAACAGTTAATCTTGGAATTACAAGAAAAATATAAAAATAAAGTGTTTAAAAAGCAGAAAAAACTACAGCTACAAGAACAACAACATAAATTACAATTACATCAACAACAACAACAACATCAATTACAACACCAGCAACAACCTTAGTTAGTACAACAGCAACAATTAGCCTCAATATTCAATTTAACACCAGAACAATATATCAACCATTTTAGATACCTAAAACCAATTAAAGGTGTAGGCGAATTCAAAATACAAGAAAAAGCTATAGTGTTATGTAACTAAATTGTGTAGCTGGAGGAATATTGCAAATAAATAGTAATAAACGAAAAAATACAAGGTGATGCCAAATGGTGCATACAACGCCTAGGATAACAATTAACAAGGGATATGGTAAAGACAGAATTAAAACAACACTTTAGACCAAGATCACATTAGGCGGAGTTAATTAACAGATGCAGAAGTTTACGGGTGAGCAATTTAAGATAATTATTTGATAAAGCTAGGGAAACTAATTATCTTTTAAACGCTATATCAATATCATATAGGCATGATAGCATGAAAAATAAAATTAATTTTAATGTAAAAAAATATAACTCAAATTCGTATTGAAGAAACATTCAAAATAATAATAACATTCAAAATAATAATAACACTCAAAATGGATTTACCAATCCAGATAAAAATAATTATCAAAGAGGTTATTCTAACATACAATATAGGAACTAAAAACAAAATCAACAATAATATAGACAAAATAAATTTAGACAAAACTATCCTATACAAAACAATCCTAGACAAATAATTTATAGATACAATAATTCAGGAATATTTAAAAATAACTCTCAACAAAATAATTCAGGACTATTTAAAAATAATGCAAGACAACATAGATATAACAATCCAAGACAACTTAGAAAAGATATAACTGAGCCCAGGGAAATAGAGAAAATAGAATTATAAGAAGTAAATTTTATATAAGAGCATCGGGATCCAAATTACCCGTAATAAAATTAACCATAAAAGATAAAGAAATAAAATTTTTAATCGATACTGGTTCAGATACTAGTATCATTAGTCCAAATGCAATTACGGATATTTTTGAAGAAAAATTAGAACTTTATTTTTATTTAACTTCTCAATTTAACAATTAGTAAAAAAAAGCTTACAAAACTAATATTTACTCTTACATTATTTATGACTAAAACCTTAAACACTATATTTTTATTTTTTTAGTTTTTTGTCTAGTAACATTATTAATATTCTTTTGTTTATGCAGAATTTCATGTCGAAATTTTTTATAATAATATTGTTTTGGAAAATTTGTATTAAAAATCAAAATTTGTCTTCATTTTTATTTTATTTAAAACTTATGTTAACTTACTTGCATGTGGCCCGTCTATTATAGTGGTATAATAGGGGGACATACTCGTGGTTTTGAATATAGCTTTTGGAATCAAGATATATAAAATGTTCGGAAGCAATAAACCCGTTTTTAAAATATTTTTAATTTACTCTTCATTGTGGTAAAAATTTTTACAATTTCTATCAAAAAATTGTCGAATCTGATTATATTAGCTTTACGGTACAAGCCTTTATTGGAGTAGAAATGCTTGTAATCCATTTCGGGTTTTCTGTGAAAGTTTGCACAGGCTCTTATGCATTTTCGTTAAAATTTTTTAATTTTCTCCATTAGACTTCCACTTATGTTGAACCAAATGGGTGCAGCATATGAAATGACCGGTCTAACGAGAGTTTAATACGCTAAAATATTTACTTTTTCATCCATAATTTTATTACAAAAACGCCATGGAAGCTTTTTAGCCCTTTTCTAAATTTCTTTTAACATTATCAATACTGATTTTTTTCTGTCAATTTTAGTGGAATTCAAAGCTTTTATGTGAAAATTCTTCCAATATTTTCTAATATCTGTTTGTTTTATCAACAGTATTACGAAATAGTATTGCTTCACATTTATCTACGTTTATTTTGAGTAAGCAAACCTTGCAATAATCGGTCTGAACGTTTGCTGTTATTTGCGCTACTTTATTACCAGGGGAATAAATTATGAGGTCATCAGCAAATGCAGTTGAGTAACTGCTTCCTTTAATGCTTCCAAGTAAATTTAACAATTCTGTTAAATTGATTGAAAACAGTATCGGAGAATTTACTGTGCCGTACTGTAAACCGTTGTTTATCACTAATTTGTGTTCGATATTTGAGTTATTGGCTATAATAAATTCGTTATATACATCATCATATCCATATTTATCTTATTAAACAGTTTGGAAAATTGTAGTTTAATAGCTTGTAAAGTATCTATCATCATCCAAACACTATAAAAAGCCATCTATCCAAACACTATAAAATGCTTTTTCTAAATCGATAAGACCTGACTTAAATAACTTCTTTTGCTTATTTTCAAAAAAAAAACTTTATTTTTTACTCTTATGTACAAACTTTACTTAACAGTAATCTTAAAAATTTAGCTTATAACAAAAGTTTTAATTACAAGTGACTTAATTATGACCATTTTCAGATTTACACAATGATTAACTTTTTTCTGACTTGTATGACTATTTATTTATTTGTATATTATTTAAAAAATGCAATCTCAGCAGTACTTAACTTAATTCTATTTAATTTTGGTGTAACTCGAACAATGTTAGTTAAAATAATTATTATGATATTGTTTTTAAATTATTTGATTAATAAATTTATTATTTAGAAATAACAGGAAATAAATTTAGCGTCCGTTATTTTTGTGGGAAGAGAATTTGATGAATTTGTATTTGTTTTGACAATAACAGGAAGTGCTGACGTAATGCCTGGTAAAGAATATATTTTATTACATAAAGGATTGGGTGAATACGTAATTTCTCTCTCCTTTAAATTGCAATTCTCCTGAATTTCTTTATTAATTTTAAAATATCCAAATTTTTTAAATAACATACTTGCTCCAATTATTCCAATTACAAAAATCAGCTATCTCCACCACAGGACCGACCGCTCTTATACTTTTTGAAAGCCAAAATTCGTAGATTTTTTACATAATAATGTATATGAAAGCAAAATAACTTCTAATAATTTAAAATTATTTTTTTTATTCAATGACAATAATAGGAAATGAAATCGTAAAAATATGTACATATATGTACATTCATTCGTAGATCCATTTACATATTATGTAATGATGTACATGATTTTTTTTTCATTAAAAAATATTAGAAGTAAAAAATAATAAAAACTGTAAACAAATGCAAAACAAACATATAATATTGAATCTGCTAACAAAAATTTTACAGTTTGAGTTTTGCGTTATCAACAAGAAATAATATGCATAGATATAACTAGCAGAGTACTCGGCGTTGCCCGGAATATTCTGTTCGCTTTATGAAATAAAAATTATTCACTTTTGTTTCTGCGTAAATATAATTTAATTAATATAATTCACGTATTACATTTACAGATGCGGGTAGTTAAAACTTTTATTTGCATTTCATTAAATTTTTTTTAGAAAATTGTATAAATAGAGCGAAGAATTAGAGACAATTCGTTTACAAAAAATCTTTAAAGGAGTGAGTTATCACAATATATTATTCGGAAATACCCAAACATAAAATTTTCATAAGTAATGTCACTTCATGTTTTTATGAATTATCCTTTTCAGGAAATTTCGAAAAATTTGCTATTAGTTTCACTCTGTCCGTCAGTCTGTTTACAAAGCTTATCAACTGTTTAATAAAGAGTAATGAAATATTAACCAGGCATAGGTCTCTTAAAAAAGCCATGTTGTAGAACAACTTTTTTATGTGGGCTCACCGTTACAGCTCCTACAGCACCTACAGCTCTTCAAATTTTAAAAAACCTTGTTTTTAGATGCATACATTTCAGGGTCTGTTTAATATATTTTTAATAAAAAGAAAGACTGGATTGTTTTTTACGTTTATAAATAAATCAGAATTTTTTTACGTTAACTTTTTCTAATAAGTTATTATGTTTTCAAATTAATATATGCCAAAAATATGTGTAAGAACTGCATTTGGATAAGAATATAAGGTTTTCTGTTGTTTAAATATGTATGTACTCATTTTTGATTAAATACTGTACAGAAATGTGAATATGTTTTCTAATTTAATTGATTATGTTTATACTATTCTTAAACAAACGTACATTATACGTATAGTATGTACATATTTCAATGATATTTTTTGAGAAATATATTATACATATACATCTTATGTAGGTTGACCACATGTTAGTAATGCATTCCTAAATGATGACATGATTATTGTCGTATGGAGTACATTATTTCTGTTCTTTAATAATGACCGAAAATGTTATGTTGTTAAAATTTAATCACAGTATTTTTAAGATACTTAATAAGGGTATTTTAATTACTATTATATATTAAAAATTTGTACTGAAAGCTTTTTATGGAATATCAAAACCAATATAAACAAAAGTAAAGAGTGTTGTAAATATTTTTTTAAAATAATAACGATACAACTTTTTGTATTTTTAGCTATTCGGAAGTGGGTTAACGAACGTTCACACAAATTTGTCACAGGCTTTATTTAGAACCGTAAATTAATCCTGCCAAATTAGACACAAATTAAAAAATTTTCAACTGGTCAAACCGTTTAAGCACGACAACAAAAAAATGAAAAACTTCATTGAGCCCTCATGCTGAAACGGGTGAATGTATCATAAAAAAATCAATTTAGTTTGCTTTTGTGGTAAAACGCTATACTTTTGTGGTAAAAAGCTATACTTTTGTAAATGTTCAACTCAATTGGTCAAACCGTTTAAGCGCGACAACAACGAAATTGAAAAAAACGTCATTGAACTCTGATGAAACGGGTTAATGAATCGTAACAAAATCAACTCAGTGAGCTGCTGTCGTAAACAGCTACACTTTTGTAAATTTTCAACTAAATTAGTCCAACCGTTTAAGCTCGACAACAAAGAAATAAAAAATTTCATTGAGAGCTGGTGTCGAAACGGGTTATTAGATCGTAACCAAATCAACTCAGTGATCTTTTGTGGTAAAATAATTTGTTCATATAAATTCATGTGGCGTGTTATAATATGTATGAAATTTGGACTTAGAAAAAAAAAATAAATAAAAGTTAAAGTTAGTCGGATAAAAAATGTTCTATGACTAAGTTGTTGCTATTTACTTGTGTAACAATTTTTCTTAATAATTTTTCGCACAATATTTTTCTCTTACGAAATATTCGCAAAAAAGTTAAAAATGACACTAATAAACTACTACTTCCGGTTGTTGATCCAAAAGAAAATCAATCCGAGATATTTTCTTTAAAACCTTAAATATGAAATATCCAAAAATTCCGCTCAGTTAGGCTGTACACGAGCCCACAGCCATACCCACACATACGCACTCACCCACACACACACCCACACATACACACACATACAGACAGCAACGAAAAAAATTGTTCACAGCATTCTCCGCACCGGAGTAGTGTATATTTTCCAAAATCTCGGATACACATTTTTAGCATGAAAACAACACCTACCGTATACATAATAGTATACGGTCGGTAAAAATTATTATGCCACATATATATAAGACATGTTTATGAAATTTTAATTCTTTAACTACATTTACATTATTTTAATTTTCTAATACAATCTCATCAAATGTTATTTTATTCTTAAAATTATAACTTTGATTTAACGGATAATAGATTCTTTCTTGAAATATATATTTTAAATTTGAAAAAATTATGAAGGTAGAAAAATTATGCAAAATTTGGTTTTCACATAACGGTAAATTTAAATACTATAATATACTATAATAAATTTAAAAATTATATATAATTTTGATATTGATTTATAAAGGTAAAAAATATCTGTCGAATGGTGAAAACGCCATTTGATTGAAAAAATGTTAAGCGGGACCTGAAATATACGCGTTTAATAATAGGGGTTTTTCAAAGTTTGAGGGACTGTAGTTCCCTAATGGATGGGGTACATGAAAAAGTAATTTTTTTATGAGACCTACCCATGGTTAAAAATTTTTTTCTCTATCTTTGACGGTGTAGAAGTTTTGTAAACAGACGGACAGAGTGAAACTAGTAGGCACATTATTTCAAAATTTTTTTGGAAATGTGCTAAAAAATTTTAAAATTCAAATGGAAATCTGATTATAAAAACAAAACCACAAAAAAAAAAAGAGAAAAAAAAACATAACTATAGCTACATATATAAGTGTATGCATCATCTTTATGCATATGCATATACATACATACTTATTTAACTACAGTTAAATATAATATACAATATAATATACATATAATATACAATAATTATGCATAATATTATGTATGTTTTATAATCTAAAATAAAAAATTAAAAAATTAAATTAAAGATATAAATAAACAAATAATAATGATAAACAAAAAAAATAAAAAAAAATTTTTAATAATAAAGTATTAATTTCTAGTATTTAAAGAACAAAAAAAAATAAAGACAATTTTTCTATTGTAACGAATTTATGTATTAAGCAAAAAAAAAATATTTTTCTCTTACGAAATATTCGCAAAAAAGTTAAAAATGACACTAATAAACTACTACTTCCGGTTGTTGATCCAAAAGAAAATCAATCCGAGATATTTTCTTTAAAACCTTAAATATGAAATATCCAAAAATTCCGCTCAGTTAGGCTGTACACGAGCCCACAGCCATACCCACACATACGCACTCACCCACACACACACCCACACATACACACACACACAGACAGCAACGAAAAAAATTGTTCACAGCATTCTCCGCACCGGAGTAGTGTATATTTTCCAAAATCTCGGATACACATTTTTAGCATGAAAACAACACCTACCGTATACATAATAGTATACGGTCGGTAAAAATTATTATGCCACATATATATAAGACATGTTTATGAAATTTTAATTCTTTAACTACATTTACATTATTTTAATTTTCTAATACAATCTCATCAAATGTTATTTTATTCTTAAAATTATAACTTTGATTTAACGGATAATAGATTCTTTCTTGAAATATATATTTTAAATTTGAAAAATAACGATCCATTTTATTTAATGTACAATTGATGCAATGAATAAGAACATTATTTGATAAAGTTATATTTCTATTATCACATGATTGATTTGTATGTAAATTATCAGCATTTTTGATTAGAATTGTTTCATTGTCAATTTTTACAATTTCTATTAATTTATTATTTATTAACTGACAATTATTTTTATACATAATACACAATATTTACTTAAAGTTAATTCGTTTAATGTTTCATAACTGTAAGTTTTATTATTATATGTAAATATTATTTCATTAACAGAATCTATTTCTTATTTTCTTTATTGGCAACAAGAATTTAACTTATAATTGTACTGATTTAATTTTTTTTGGAATTTTAATTGGCAGTAATAATGAAATTTCCTTAAATTGAGCTAAACCTAATTTGAGGTGTTGCCATTTTGTAAACTTGTTGTTCTATTTGATAATTTTCTATTTCTTCTTCTGTTAATCTATTGGGGTGTATAATTCCGTGCCTTATAGAAGCTAAGTTATCTTGTATTGTATTTTTTCTTTTATTAATTGAATTTTGAAAAGTATAAAAAAGTATATGTATAAATTTTGTTGACTAAGAGAATTTTCTAAAATGTTTATCTTATTTGAAACTATTTTTCTATCATTTTCTATAACTGTTTTAATCTGATTTATTGTTCTATCAAACTGATTATTAATTATAATTTGAACGTTATAATTTGTGATTAATAATGGTTGTTCTGATCTATTACATGTGTTTTTCGATGTTTTGTCTGTCTTGTTCCCCATTGTTCCAAATAACTAATTAGACATAATACCGATGCCGTTTATTAAACCAAGTTTTAATCTTCTCATGTAATAGTTGATCAGATGTAATAGTTTTTAGTTTATTTGTAATTTCTGAAATTTCAGTTTGTAGTAGATACTTCCCTTTGCTTGAATTCTAGGATGTTGGTTTTATTTGAAATGTTGTCAAGTAAGTGCAAAATTTCAACTGGGTGAATAAAATGTATGACAATATCTGTCTGAGTAACTAAATCTTTTTTACCTAAATGGATTTGCACAAATCCTGTATTTGAATTTATATTGCTTATTTCTAGTAGATTAGCGTTCTCGGTTTGGATAATTATTGTTAGTATCATCAATATAATGAGTTTCTGAAAGTTTTAATTGTCTTTTAATATTTCTCCAATGTACATTATCTAATTTTAACTTTTTGTATTTAGGCTGTTCTTTATGCCTAACTGCTTGGTAGTTTTCAACAGAATCTGTGGACCTAGTTTCAATATAGTTTTCGCTAGTTTTTATAGTTTTCATTAGCTTTTTCTATTTTGTCTAATTTAATTTTAGTAATAGGTTCTTTGATTTTTTCAAAGTCTGAAGTACGATTTTGTACGTTGGATGGTGTATCTTTTTTATTTGAATGGAATCGTTCGTTGTAAGATCTAACAGCTGTTTGAATTATTTGGTTACACGATAGGTTATTTTTTGTTTTAAAATTCTAAATTTTTCCGCTTAGCAGTTATGAAAACGTTCGATATCACCATTCCCTATATGGCTGTTTGGTTTATTCAAGTGTAATGTTACATTTTACTCTTGTAAAAAGCTTTTTATTTGTATAGCTTTGAATTTATTGTCTGTTATAATTCTCTTAGGTTCATCCAGCTTTGCGAAATGTTCCTCTATTTATTCTATAATAGTTAATTGGTCTCTGTCTGATAAATAATATGCAGAATCGATTCTGCATATTGGCCCATTGCTTAGCAATTAAAGCATCATGCCGAACTCGATCAAAAACTTTAGAAATATCCAAAAAGACAACATCAGAATCCCCAGAATGGTGGAGAGTGATGTTGAGCCTTTGGCAGAGGTATGTTATGAGATCACCTGTTGACCGATGGGTTCGGAACCCATATTGACGATCATGAATTAATACTTTGTTATGTAGATATTTCAGAAGCTTTCTATTTATTAAATTTTCCATTATTTTGAAGAGGACCGAAGTGATAGAAATAGGGATCTGTAGATTGAGGGATCGCTTTTGTCCCCTTTTTTGGGGTTGGGATGAATGTGTACTATCTTCCACTAGGTAGGATATCTACCGGAAGAGAGGGATAACTGGAAGAGAATGCGCGATGGTTTCGTAAAAGTAGAAAAGGTATTTTTAAGAACTGTGGCAGTAGTACCATATGACCGGCTGATTTTTTTGTATCTAAATTTTTTAGAGCTTTAAGAACTGCACGAGTTCTGAAGGAGATTCTACCTAAGAAGCAGTCAAACTTGGGAAGAATGCATGGTCTTTGTGTTTACTGAGGTAGCGATGAAAGGAAAAGGATTTGCTATTTTTGGGAAGATGAAAAATTGCCTTCTCAACCGTCTGTTGAGCAAGAACTTTTGCTTGTTGATAACTCTCCTACACCAGTTTCTGATTCCGATGTATCTCGCCCTATTAGCTTCAGTTCTATCATTCTTGTAGGTTTGAAAAGCTTCCCACTTTTTAGATATTGCATTTGCACAAATGCGATTAAACCAGGATTTTGGAGGCCTTTTAATAATTTCCATAGAGTGAGATATGTAGGCTCTCATTCCTAGAAGAATTATTTCACTAATCGCATTGGTTGCAAAGTCAATAAATTCTGTTGCTAAAGCACAAAGACCAATCAAAAGTTTTAAAAAATTCATTTAAAACTTCCCAGTTAGCATGGCTATAACGCCATACTATTTTTTTTGGGACAGGCTTTTGTTTGATCTGACTGCTCAGCTCGAAGCTAGTATTAATCAAGCAGTGATCTGAATAACCAAGAGGAGCGCTAACTGAGGTGTTATATTTCCTAGGGTGTGAAGTCAGAAACTGGATCAGGAGATGACCAACCTGGTCTTCACCGTCTGTAATTCTAGTGAGATTTTGAACAAGTTGAATAAGATGGAATATTGAAGCGAAAAGATCAACTTGTTTTCCAATTAAATTTTGATTGGGAGAATTGTCATTGGAGTAGTGAAGCCTACGTGAACAGCTGCTTATAGATGTATACTCAACCCAAAATGTGAAAGAAAACCGTGCCGAAGGCTGCATGGTACTAGGTGTATAAAGGTGGTATCGCTAACGGTCTCCTTTGGGCACCAGGCGCCACCCCATTGTAATTAGTCTTGTATATGTATGGGAGCTCTGCATATGTCAACTGTTATTTCTAGTCGTACTCGTGGAAACAAAATGAACAGTTCAAAAAATAATCAAAAAAAAACAAACTCGTCTTCTGAGGATGAGTTACTTGCCTCTAGCCAGGTACGACAATCATATTGGGCTAGATAGCCTAGAATGAAGACAAAGGTGTTGTTCACGAAAGGGATCTAGAGGACAAAAAGCGATATAGCGAGGTTGTGCGAGCGTATGAGTCGCGCACCTTTGTAAAGTCTCGTCCTCGAAAAGAAATAGGTCGAAAGATGTACCCAGTCCGAGTACAGAGAGAACTAAGGTGCAAAGAACGAGTCTCCATAGCAGTTCGAAAACCGCAGCACATAAAAATTATAATGATATTGTAAAAGATAGTTTATGTGTTGCAGTTGTCAACGAAAACCCCACAGATCGTAAGGTATCAAGTGATCTGTTGATTAAACTTGAGGTGAGGTTGTCCGAAATGGTGAATGAGCACATTCTAGAAGGGGCTGAAGGGACTCTTCCGTGCTTTGACCCTTCCAAAGTAGTCAGTGGCTACAGGGTAATCCGTAATAATTTGCTTGAATTCTAGGATGTTGGTTTTATTTGAAATGTTGTCAAGTAAGTGCAAAATTTCAACTGGGTGAATAATATGTATGACAATATCTGTTTGAGTAACTAAATCTTTTTTACCTAAATGGATTTGCACAAATCCTGTATTTGAATTTATATTGCTTATTTCTAGTAGATTAGCGTTCTCGGTTTGGATAATTATTGTTAGTATCATCAATATAATGAGTTTCTGAAAGTTTTAATTGTCTTTTAATATTTGTCCAATGTACATTATCTAATTTTAACTTTTTGTATTTAGGCTGTTCTTTATGCCTAACTGCTTGGTAGTTTTCAACAGAATCTGTGGACCTAGTTTCAATATAGTTTTCGCTAGTTTTTATAGTTTTTATTAGCTTTTTCTATTTTGTCTAATTTAATTTTAGTAATAGATTCTTTGATTTTTTCAAAGTCTGAAGTACGATTTTGTACGTTGGATGGTGTATCTTTTTTATTTGAATGGAATCGTTCGTTGTAAGATCTAACAGCTGTTTGAATTATTTGGTTACACGATAGGTTATTTTTTGTTTTAAAATTCTAAATTTTTCCGCTTAGCAGTTATGAAAACGTTCGATATCACCATTCCCTATATGGTTGTTTGGTTGATTCAAGTGTAATGTTACATTTTACTCTTGTAAAAAGCTTTTTATTTGTATAGCTTTGAATTTATTGTCTGTTATAATTCTCTTAGATTCATCCAGCTTTGCGAAATGTTCCTCTATTTATTCTATAATAGTTAATTGGTCTCTGTCTGATAAATAATATGGAGAATCGATTCTGCATATTGGCCCATTGCTTAGCAATTAAAGCATCATGCCGAACTCGATCAAAAAGGGGAGAGAGGGATAACTGGAAGAGAATAGAGCTATAACGCCATACTATTTTTTTTGGGGCAGGCTTTTGTTTGATCTGACTGCTCAGCTCGAAGCTAGTATTAATCAAGCAGTGATCTGAATAACCAAGAGGAGCGCTAACTGAGGTCTTATATTTTCCAGGGTGTGAAGTCAGAAACTGGATCAGGAGATGACCAACCTGGTCTTCACCGTCTGTAATTCTAGTGAGATTTTGAACAAGTTGAATAAGATGGAATATTGAAGCGAAAAGATCAACTTGTTTTCCAATTAAATTTTGATTGGGAGAATTGTCATTGGAGTAGTGAAGCCTACGTGAACAGCTGCTTATAGATGTATACTCAACCCAAAATGTGAAAGAAAACCGTGCCGAAGGCTGCATGGTACTAGGTGTATAAAGGTGGTATCGCTAACGGTCTCCTTTGGGCACCAGGCGCCACCCCATTGTAATTAGTCTTGTATATGTACTCTGCATATGTCGACCGTTATTTCTAGTCACACTCGTGGGAACAAATGAACAGTTCAAAAAATAATCAAAAAACACAAACTCGTCTTCTGAGGATGAGTTACTTGCCTCCAGCCAGGTACGACAATTATTGGAACCAGTCATAGTACCCCTGTAAAAATCAAACCAGGATCCAGCCGGGTTCCTCGAAAAATCAGCCAAACAACCATTCGTGGAGGAAGCACCAGCCAAAGTCCTCCAAAACCATCAGGGCCTAGTGGTAGTGGAAGTACTAAGAGCGGTACTCCCACTACAAAGAGCAAACTTAATAGAGGCCTCTGATCCGCATTCAGGAAACAATACCAGAAGGCTAAAATCATATTGGGCTAGATAGCCTAGAATGAAGACAAAGGTGTTGTTCACGAAAGGGATCTAGAGGACAAAAAGCGATATAGCGAGGTTGTGCGAGCGTATGAGTCGCGCACCTTTGTAAAGTCTCGTCCTCGAAAAGAAATAGATCGAAAGATGTACCCAGTCCGAGTACAGAGAGAACTAAGGTGCAAAGAACGAGTCTCCATAGCAGTTCGAAAACCGCAGCACATAAAAATTATAATGATATTGTAAAAGATAGTTTATGTGTTGCAGTTGTCAACGAAAACCCCACAGATCGTAAGGTATCAAGTGATCTGTGGATTAAACTTGAGGTGAGGTTGTCCGAAATGGTGAATGAGCACATTCTAGAAGGGGCTGAAGGGACTCTTCCGTGCTTTGACCCTTCCAAAGTAGTCAGTGGCTACAGGGTAATCCGTAATAATTTGCTTGAATTCTAGGATGTTGGTTTTATTTGAAATGTTGTCAAGTAAGTGCAAAATTTCAACTGGGTGAATAATATGTATGACAATATCTGTCTGAGTAACTAAATCTTTTTTACCTAAATGGATTTGCACAAATCCTGTATTTGAATTTATATTGCTTATTTCTAGTAGATTAGCGTTCTCGGTTTGGATAATTATTGTTAGTATCATCAATATAATGAGTTTCTGAAAGTTTTAATTGTCTTTTAATATTTGTCCAATGTACATTATCTAATTTTAACTTTTTGTATTTAGGCTGTTCTTTATGCCTAACTGCTTGGTAGTTTTCAACAGAATCTGTGGACCTAGTTTCAATATAGTTTTCGTTAGTTTTTATAGTTTTTATTAGCTTTTTCTATTTTGTCTAATTTAATTTTAGTAATAGATTCTTTGATTTTTTCAAAGTCTGAAGTACGATTTTGTACGTTGGATGGTGTATCTTTTTTATTTGAATGGAATCGTTCGTTGTAAGATCTAACAGCTGTTTGAATTATTTGGTTACACGATAGGTTATTTTTTGTTTTAAAATTCTAAATTTTTCCGCTTAGCAGTTATGAAAACGTTCGATATCACCATTCCCTATATGGTTGTTTGGTTTATTCAAGTGTAATGTTACATTTTACTCTTGTAAAAAGCTTTTTATTTGTATAGCTTTGAATTTATTGTCTGTTATAATTCTCTTAGGTTCATCCAGCTTTGCGAACTGTTCCTCTATTTATTCTATAATAGTTAATTGGTCTCTGTCTGATAAATAATATGGAGAATCGATTCTGCATATTGGCCCATTGCTTAGCAATTAAAGCATCATGCCGAACTCGATCAAAAACTTTAGAAATATCCAAAAAGACAACATCAGAATCTCCAGAATGGTGGAGGGTGATGTTGAGCCTTTGACAGAGGTATGTTATGAGATCACCTGTTGACCGATGGGTTCGGAACCCATATTGACGATCATGAATTAATCCTTTGTTATATTTCAGAAGCTTTCTATTTATTAAATTTTCCATTATTTTGGAGAGGACCGAAGTGATAGCAATAGGGCTGTAGTTTGAGGGATCGCGTTTGTCCCCTTTTTTGGGGATGGGATGAATGTGCACTATCTTCCACTGGGTAGGATATCTACCGGAAGAGAGGGATAACTGGAGGAGAATGCGCGATGGTTTCTATATTTTTAAGAACTGTGGCAGTAGTACAATATGACCGGCTGATTTTTTTGTATCTAAATTGTTTAGAGCTTTAAGAACTGCACGAGTTCTGAAGGAGATTCTACCTAAGAAGCAGTCAAACTTGGGAAGAATACATGGTCTTTGTGTTGACTGAGGTAGCGATGAAAGGAAAAGGATTTGCTATTTTTGGGAAGATGAAAAATTGCCTTCTCAACCGTCTGTTGAGCAAGAACTTTTGCTTGTTGATAACTCTCCTACACCAGTTTCTGATTCCGATGTATCTCGCCCTATTAGCTTCAGTTCTATCACTCTTGTAGGTTTGAAAAGCTTCCCACTTTTTAGATATTGCATTTGCACAAATGCGATTAAACCAGGATTTTGGAGGCCTTTTAATAATTTCCATAGAGTGAGATATGTAGATATGCATTGGTTGCAAAGTCAATAAATTCTGTTGCTAAAGCACAAAGACCAATCAAAAGCTTTAAAAAATTCATTTAAAACTTCCCAGTTAGCATGGCTATAACGCCATACCATTTTTTTTTGGGACAGGCTTTTGTTTGATCTGACTGCTCAGCTCGAAGCTAGTATTAATCAAGCAGTGATCTGAATAACCAAGAGGAGCGCTAACTGAGGTCTTATATTTCCCAGGGTGTGAAGTCAGAAACTGGATCAGGAGATGACCAACCTGGTCTTCACCGTCTGTAATTCTAGTGAGATTTTGAACAAGTTGAATAAGATGGAATATTGAAGCGAAAAGATCAACTTGTTTTCCAATTAAATTTTGATTGGGAGAATTGTCATTGGAGTAGTGAAGCCTACGTGAACAGCTGCTTATAGATGTATACTCAACCCAAAATGTGAAAGAAAACCGTGCCGAAGGCTGCATGGTACTAGGTGTATAAAGGTGGTATCGCTAACGGTCTCCTTTGGGCACCAGGCGCCACCCCATTGTAATTAGTCTTGTATATGTATGGGAGCTCTGAATATGTCAACTGTTATTTCTAGTCGTACTCGTGGAAACAAATGAACAGTTCAAAAAATAATCAAAAAACACAAACTCGTCTTCTGAGGATGAGGTACTTGCCTCCAGCCAGGTACGACAATTATTGGAACCAGTCATAGTACCCCTGTAAAAATCAAACCAGGATCCAGCCGGGTTCCTCGAAAAATCAGCCAAACAACCATTCGTGGAGGAAGCACCAGCCAAAGTCCTCCAAAACCATCAGGGCCTAGTGGTAGTGGAAGTACTAAGAGCGGTACTCCCACTACAAAGAGCAAACTTAATAGAGGCCTCTGATCCGCATTCAGGAAACAATACCAGAAGGCTAAAATCATATTGGGCTAGATAGCCTAGAATGAAGACAAAGGTGTTGTTCACGAAAGGGATCTAGAGGACAAAAAGCGATATAGCGAGGTTGTGCGAGCGTATGAGTCGCGCACCTTTGTAAAGTCTCGTCCTCGAAAAGAAATAGGTCGAAAGATGTACCCAGTCCGAGTACAGAGAGAACTAAGGTGCAAAGAACGAGTCCCCATAGCAGTTCGAAAACCGCAGCACATAAAAATTATAATGATATTGTAAAAGATAGTTTATCTGTTGCAGTTGTCAACGAAAACCCCACAGATCGTAAGGTATCAAGTGATCTGTGGATTAAACTTGAGGTGAGGTTGTCCGAAATGGTGAATGAGCACATTCTAGAAGGGGCTGAAGGGACTCTTCCGTGCTTTGACCCTTCCAAAGTAGTCAGTGGCTACAGGGTAATCCGTAATCATTTGCTTGAATTCTAGGATGTTGGTTTTATTTGAAATGTTGTCAAGTAAGTGCAAAATTTCAACTGGGTGAATAATATGTATGACAATATCTGTCTGAGTAACTAAATCTTTTTTACCTAAATGGATTTGCACAAATCCTGTATTTGAATTTATATTGCTTATTTCTAGTAGATTAGCGTTCTCGGTTTGGATAATTATTGTTAGTATCATCAATATAATGAGTTTCTAAAAGTTTTAATTGTCTTTTAATATTTCTCCAATGTACATTATCTAATTTTAACTTTTTGTATTTAGGCTGTTCTTTATGCCTAACTGCTTGGTAGTTTTCAACAGAATCTGTGGACCTAGTTTCAATATAGTTTTCGTTAGTTTTTATAGTTTTTATTAGCTTTTTCTATTTTGTCTAATTTAATTTTAGTAATAGATTCTTTGATTTTTTCAAAGTCTGAAGTACGATTTTGTACGTTGGATGGTGTATCTTTTTTATTTGAATGGAATCGTTCGTTGTAAGATCTAACAGCTGTTTGAATTATTTGGTTACACGATAGGTTATTTTTTGTTTTAAAATTCTAAATTTTTCCGCTTAGCAGTTATGAAAACGTTCGATATCACCATTCCCTATATGGTTGTTTGGTTTATTCAAGTGTAATGTTACATTTTACTCTTGTAAAAAGCTTTTTATTTGTATAGCTTTGAATTTATTGTCTGTTATAATTCTCTTAGGTTCATCCAGCTTTGCGAACTGTTCCTCTATTTATTCTATAATAGTTAATTGGTCTCTGCCTGATAAATAATATGGAGAATCGATTTTGCATATTGGCCCATTGCTTAGCAATTAAAGCATCATGCCGAACTCGATCAAAAACTTTAGAAATATCCAAAAAGACAACATCAGAATCCCCAGAATGGTGGAGGGTGATGTTGAGCCTTTGACAGAGGTATGTTATGAGATCACCTGTTGACCGATGGGTTCGGAACCCATATTGACGATCATGAATTAATCCTTTGTTATGTAGATATTTCAGAAGCTCTTTATTTATTAAATTTTCCATTATTTTGGAGAGGACCGAAGTGATAGCAATAGGGCTGTAGTTTGAGGGATCGCTTTTATCCGCTTTTTTGGGGATGGGATGAATGTGCGCTATCTTCCACTGGGTAGGATATCTACCGGAAGAGAGGGATAACTGGAAGAGAATGCGCGATGGTTTCGTAAAAGTAGAAAAGGTATTTTTAAGAACTGTGGCAGTAGTACCATATGACCGGCTGATTTTTTTGTATCTAAATTTTTTAGAGCTTTAAGAACTGCACGAGTTCTGAAGGAGATTCTACCTAAGAAGCAGTCAAATTTGGGAAGAATGCATGGTCTTTGTGTTGGCTGGGGTAGCGATGAAAGGAAAAGGATTTGCTATTTTTGGGAAGATGAAAAATTGCCTTCTCAACCGTCTGTTGAGCAAGAACTTTTGCTTGTTGATAACTCTCCTACACCAGTTTCTGATTCCGATGTATCTCGCCCTATTAGCTTCAGTCCTATCACTTTTGTAGGTTTGAAAAGCTTCCCACTTTTTAGATATTGCATTTGCACAAATGCGGTTAAACCAGGATTTTGGTGGCCTTTTAATAATTTCCATAGAGTGAGATATGTAGGCTCTCATTCCTAGAAGAATTATTTCACTAATCGCATTGGTTACAAAGTCAATATTTCTGTTGCTAAAGCACAAAGACCAATCAAAAGCTTTAAAAAATTTATTTGAACCTTCCCAATTAGCATGGCTTTAACGCCATACTATTTTTTTTGGGACAGGCCTTTGTTTGATCTGACTGCTCAGCTCGAAGCTAGTATTAATCAAGCAGTGATCTGAACAACCAAGAGGAGCGCTAACTGAGGTCTCATATTTCCCAGGGTGTGTAGTCAGAAACTGGCCCAGGAGATGACCTGGTCTTCACCGTCTGTAATTCTAGTGAGATTTTGAACAAGTTGAATAAGATGGAATATTGAAGCGAAAAGATCAACTTGTTTTCCAATTAAATTTTGATTGGGAGAATTGTCATAGGTGCCACCCCATTCTAATTAGTCTTGCATATGTACTCTGCATATGTCGACCGTTATTTCTAGTCACACTCGTATGAACAAAATGAACAGTTCAAAAAATAATCAAAAAAACACAAACTCGTCTTCTGAGGATGAGTTACTTGCCTCCAGCCAGGAGACAATTATTGGTACCAGTCATAGTACCCCTGTAAAAATCAAACCAGGAACCAGCCGGGTTCCTCGAAAAATCAGCCAAACACCCGTTCGTGGAGGAAGCACCAGCCAAAGTCCTCCAAAACCATCAGGGCCTAGTGGTAGTGGAAGTACTAAGAGCGGTACTCCCACTACAAAGAGCAAAATTAATAGAGGCCTCAAATCCGCATTCAGGAAACAATACCAGAAGGCTAAAATTATATTGGGCTGGATAGCCCAGAATGAAGCTAAAGGTGTTGTTCACGAATGGGATCTAGATTACAAAAAGCGATATAGCGAGGTTGTGCGAGCGTATGAGTCACGCACCTTTGTAAAGTCTCGTCCTCGAAAAGAAATAGGTCGAAAGATTTACCCAGTCCGAGTACATAGAGAAATAAGGTGCAAAGAACGAGTCTCCATAGCAGTTCGAAAACCGCAGCATATAAAATTAAAATTATAATGATATTGTAAAAAATAGTTTATGTGTTGCAGTCGTCAACGAAAAAGCCACAGATCGTAAGGTATAAAGTTATCTGTGGATTAAACTTGAGGTGAGGTTGTCCGAAATGGTGAATGAGCATATTCTAGGTGGGGCTGGAGGGACTCTTCCGTGCTTTGACTCTTCCGAAGTAGTCAGTGGCTACAGGGTAATCCGATATGGCGATGCTTGGGAGGAAGCTAAAATTTACCTAATCCCAGCTAGCAATATCTCAAAAAGAGCTAGAGTCCGCACCTGATTGTCTAGGATGGGGATAAGCGGGGAGAAGCTTCTCGAGTGGCTTCGAATCCATAACCCGACGGTTCCAATGGGGAACTGGTCGGTGATAGTGAAGGAGAAATCATCCGAAGAACTGTTGAAGAACAGTATATCGTTTCTCCTTCTTATCAGCGAAGATTGTTTTGAACTTCTTGAGAAGCTGGGCAACAAGCTAAGGCTTCGTATACGTCATACCAAACTAAAAATATTTAAGTCAGGTAGTCCAGATGTAGACTTCAAAAAACATTCCCGGTCTGGTGAAATGAGAATTTAACTAACCTAAGGAAGGAGATTAGAGATGCCTATATCATCTGTTACAAACAGAATAATTGGCAACTCTACAAGGACCAACTTAGAAAATATAAGAGAGAAATCCAATTGGCCAAGGCATGGTCATGGGAAAATTATTGTGAATCCATAGAGAAAACTAGGAACTCAGCTAGACTTAGTAGAGTCTTTTCCTTGACGAAGTGAACGGGCTGCTGGAAGAAATGTCAGTTGCTGCTGGAAGAAATGTCAAAGAGTTTGCAGCAGGAGCAGCCAGTGGAACAAACGATACGGGTGCTGCAGATTAATCTAAAGCACTCAAAGTGTGGCTCGGGTAATCTGCTGGTCCTACGTGACGAGAAGGACCTCGACATAGCCCCCATTCAGGAGCCATTGGTTAACTCCTCCAGAATCAGGGGATTGAACAACGGTAACTACTAGCGGATGTGATCAATATTACATGTATAGGTTCCGATAAAGCTCTAAAAATAGAAAAATGGAAAGTATCCGAAAAGAGATCTTCTTCGAATCACAGCTGGACACTCTTAATGTCAATCATAAGCCTGAAAATTCCCAACCCTATAGAAAGCCTAGAGCTACTAACTGGAGAAAGTTCACAAAGATACAAGAAAAAAACTTTTGGTAGTAGCTAACTCAGATATTGTGAATGAGAATGAGTTAGAAAAGAGGACTGACATGTTTACAAAGGCCATGGAGGTCTCATTTAGGTGTCATGTTAGGTGTACTAAAAATGGATATCGCAAGAACAATTTTTACGTTTAATTATTTTTTCTTAAAAATAAAAAAGATTTTAGAAAGAAATATGGAAGTGAGATTAAATATCATATAAAATTTTTGAGGAATTATGCTGACTCAACATTAATTAAGCTCAATTCATTCAGAGATGTTCACGATGACAAATGGACAGATTTATTTACTTTAAATTCTATTCAATTTCCCAAGAGATGTCTATTGCGATTAGGTAAAATCGTAAAGAAATTTAATGAAAAAAAATGTAAATATTGAAAAATACTAAAAAAAAAATAAAAAATTTTGATATATATTTATACCCGTATGAACTATGTTCAAGGGTATAATAAATTTGCCATTACGTTTGTGACACCTTAAAGGAGTCGAGCTAGATATAGTGTCAAAGGTATGGATCGGCTCAGAATCGAATTCTGAGTCGATTAAGCCATGTACGTCCGTCCGTCCGTCCGCACAATAACTCAAAAAATAAAGGAGCTAGGAGGCTGAAATTTTTTTTACGGCACTTTTGCAAAATTGTTAGTTTTGCTATTTAAATTCAACATTTTCGGTCGGCGGGTTCGAGTAGCTGCCATACAACTTCTATCTTTATATAGAAATAACTCAGTATCTATTCAAGCTAGGTTTCTGAAATTTTGCAAATGATGATCAAGTTTTATGGCAACAACTTCTGTAAAATTTGGTTGTGGTGGTGCGGCGGGTTCGGGTAGCTGCCATACAACTTCTCCGTTTAAATGAGAATAACTCAGTGTCTATTGAAGCTAGCAACCTGAAATTTAGTAACGAGGTGTCGAGTTACAGGCCAACAACTTTTGTAAAATTTGGTTGGTCTAGAGCAGCCGGTTCAGGCTTCTTGCACCTCTTGGAACTTAATGAAGCTAGGCGCAATAGATTCAGGTAGCTGTCATACAACTCCACAATTTACATAAATATATCTCTGTAGTTCGGTACTAAAACATCTGAATGTTTTTAAAAGATGATCAAGTTTTATAGAAACAGGATATATTACGTTCATACGGGTATCCCAGAGTTGACACAGTCTACTCTACTGCACTCTTCCTCGTTTTTATTTGTTTTTCTTTTATATATTTTAACTAAATAAATTCTATCTCGACTAAATTTTATCTACGGAATCCCCTGACGTGATACAAAAATTTGAATAGTTCCATTCCTCATATCAACATGAAAAATTAAAACCGCAACTTTTTTTTGTTAAAATACAAACACACTTAATATATTCTAAAACAAATTTCTTATCATACAATATGAATGGCTGCAAAACAAAAATTATTTTACTATTTTTCAAAGCAATGAAACAAAATTAAAACATTAAAATATTGTTCTTAAAAAATATCTGGGTGCCTGTTATTCAAAGTTTTAAAAACCTGTTTTTGATGACTCAATATCTCTTATCAAAACAGGATGTGACGTCACTTCCTGCTATGACTCATTGATGACTCATTGCTGAGTCATACCTCTTATCTTTTCTCTACATCTCTTATCTCTGACGTTACTTCCTGGTCTAGAATCGGCCTAGTCTATACTACACATTGGTTATCTAATAAATAAATCTATTAATTTTTCTTTTTACAAACAAACAAAAAGAAAATGCAAAAAAAATAAAAATTAATTTTTTTAAATTTTTTATGATTTTCATATCATGGTTTTTTATTTAAAATAAATAAAAAGAAGTTGTTTCGTCCTTTGTTCAGTATGTTGTCTTCCTCAGTAGGTACAAACTGAACATTTTAGCTAGACAACTTCCAAACCACAACATTCGTTGTGGTTTGAACTCAAGTGTTTCAATTCACAACCCATTTTTATAATTTTTATTATAAATGGTTTGTGATTTGAAAATAATTTTCTCTTTGGTTCAAATTGAATAAAGTAAATAGTTTTTGTGTTATTTCAAGATTTATAGTTGGCCCTTTATTTTTTTACATAAGACTACGTGTAAATTTACAAAAGCTGGCCCCTTATTAAGATTTTACTCTCTGCAGTTCATGGCCTGAATTATGAAGGTAGAAAAATTATGCAAAATTTGGTTTTCACATAACGGTAAATTTAAATACTATAATATACTATAATAAATTTAAAAATTATATATAATTTTGATATTGATTTATAAAGGTAAAAAATATCTGTCGAATGGTGAAAACGCCATTTGATTGAAAAAATGTTAAGCGGGACCTGAAATATACGCGTTTAATAATAGGGGTTTTTCAAAGTTTGAGGGACTGTAGTTCCCTAATGGATGGGGTACATGAAAAAGTAATTTTTTTATGAGACCTACCCA
Organism: Poecilobothrus nobilitatus; assembly: GCA_947095535.1. Taxonomy (NCBI): domain Eukaryota; kingdom Metazoa; phylum Arthropoda; class Insecta; order Diptera; family Dolichopodidae; genus Poecilobothrus; species Poecilobothrus nobilitatus. The sequence continues at coordinate 169,359,739 of OX352772.1, read as the reverse complement.
TGGTTAAAAATTTTTTTCTCTATCTTTGACGGTGTAGAAGTTTTGTAAACAGACGGACAGAGTGAAACTAGTAGGCACATTATTTCAAAATTTTTTTGGAAATGTGCTAAAAAATTTTAAAATTCAAATGGAAATCTGATTATAAAAACAAAACCACAAAAAAAAAAAGAGAAAAAAAAACATAACTATAGCTACATATATAAGTGTATGCATCATCTTTATGCATATGCATATACATACATACTTATTTAACTACAGTTAAATATAATATACAATATAATATACATATAATATACAATAATTATGCATAATATTATGTATGTTTTATAATCTAAAATAAAAAATTAAAAAATTAAATTAAAGATATAAATAAACAAATAATAATGATAAACAAAAAAAATAAAAAAAATTTTTAATAATAAAGTATTAATTTCTAGTATTTAAAGAACAAAAAAAAATAAAGACAATTTTTCTATTGTAACGAATTTATGTATTAAGCAAAAAAAAAAATGTTTTTATATAGAAAGTAAATTACTAATTTCTTTACAAATATGTATTAAATAAATATTAACAATTATAATAATTTTAGAGACCAAAATATCTACAATTCGTACACTTCGCATCCCTATATGTAAAGATAATGGTATAGCTTTAAGTTTTATTTAAACAAAATTTTTATATAATAAAAATACGATTAAATTAAAAATCAGTTAACCAAAATGGTTAAAATAAAAATATAATATATTATATGACACAAAGGCACAATTTACTTCATAATAATAGAAATTTAACTAACAAAGACAATATGTCAGAAATTGAAAATTTAAAACAGTTAATCTTGGAATTACAAGAAAAATATAAAAATAAAGTGTTTAAAAAGCAGAAAAAACTACAGCTACAAGAACAACAACATAAATTACAATTACATCAACAACAACAACAACATCAATTACAACACCAGCAACAACCTTAGTTAGTACAACAGCAACAATTAGCCTCAATATTCAATTTAACACCAGAACAATATATCAACCATTTTAGATACCTAAAACCAATTAAAGGTGTAGGCGAATTCAAAATACAAGAAAAAGCTATAGTGTTATGTAACTAAATTGTGTAGCTGGAGGAATATTGCAAATAAATAGTAATAAACGAAAAAATACAAGGTGATGCCAAATGGTGCATACAACGCCTAGGATAACAATTAACAAGGGATATGGTAAAGACAGAATTAAAACAACACTTTAGACCAAGATCACATTAGGCGGAGTTAATTAACAGATGCAGAAGTTTACGGGTGAGCAATTTAAGATAATTATTTGATAAAGCTAGGGAAACTAATTATCTTTTAAACGCTATATCAATATCATATAGGCATGATAGCATGAAAAATAAAATTAATTTTAATGTAAAAAAATATAACTCAAATTCGTATTGAAGAAACATTCAAAATAATAATAACATTCAAAATAATAATAACACTCAAAATGGATTTACCAATCCAGATAAAAATAATTATCAAAGAGGTTATTCTAACATACAATATAGGAACTAAAAACAAAATCAACAATAATATAGACAAAATAAATTTAGACAAAACTATCCTATACAAAACAATCCTAGACAAATAATTTATAGATACAATAATTCAGGAATATTTAAAAATAACTCTCAACAAAATAATTCAGGACTATTTAAAAATAATGCAAGACAACATAGATATAACAATCCAAGACAACTTAGAAAAGATATAACTGAGCCCAGGGAAATAGAGAAAATAGAATTATAAGAAGTAAATTTTATATAAGAGCATCGGGATCCAAATTACCCGTAATAAAATTAACCATAAAAGATAAAGAAATAAAATTTTTAATCGATACTGGTTCAGATACTAGTATCATTAGTCCAAATGCAATTACGGATATTTTTGAAGAAAAATTAGAACTTTATTTTTATTTAACTTCTCAATTTAACAATTAGTAAAAAAAAGCTTACAAAACTAATATTTACTCTTACATTATTTATGACTAAAACCTTAAACACTATATTTTTATTTTTTTAGTTTTTTGTCTAGTAACATTATTAATATTCTTTTGTTTATGCAGAATTTCATGTCGAAATTTTTTATAATAATATTGTTTTGGAAAATTTGTATTAAAAATCAAAATTTGTCTTCATTTTTATTTTATTTAAAACTTATGTTAACTTACTTGCATGTGGCCCGTCTATTATAGTGGTATAATAGGGGGACATACTCGTGGTTTTGAATATAGCTTTTGGAATCAAGATATATAAAATGTTCGGAAGCAATAAACCCGTTTTTAAAATATTTTTAATTTACTCTTCATTGTGGTAAAAATTTTTACAATTTCTATCAAAAAATTGTCGAATCTGATTATATTAGCTTTACGGTACAAGCCTTTATTGGAGTAGAAATGCTTGTAATCCATTTCGGGTTTTCTGTGAAAGTTTGCACAGGCTCTTATGCATTTTCGTTAAAATTTTTTAATTTTCTCCATTAGACTTCCACTTATGTTGAACCAAATGGGTGCAGCATATGAAATGACCGGTCTAACGAGAGTTTAATACGCTAAAATATTTACTTTTTCATCCATAATTTTATTACAAAAACGCCATGGAAGCTTTTTAGCCCTTTTCTAAATTTCTTTTAACATTATCAATACTGATTTTTTTCTGTCAATTTTAGTGGAATTCAAAGCTTTTATGTGAAAATTCTTCCAATATTTTCTAATATCTGTTTGTTTTATCAACAGTATTACGAAATAGTATTGCTTCACATTTATCTACGTTTATTTTGAGTAAGCAAACCTTGCAATAATCGGTCTGAACGTTTGCTGTTATTTGCGCTACTTTATTACCAGGGGAATAAATTATGAGGTCATCAGCAAATGCAGTTGAGTAACTGCTTCCTTTAATGCTTCCAAGTAAATTTAACAATTCTGTTAAATTGATTGAAAACAGTATCGGAGAATTTACTGTGCCGTACTGTAAACCGTTGTTTATCACTAATTTGTGTTCGATATTTGAGTTATTGGCTATAATAAATTCGTTATATACATCATCATATCCATATTTATCTTATTAAACAGTTTGGAAAATTGTAGTTTAATAGCTTGTAAAGTATCTATCATCATCCAAACACTATAAAAAGCCATCTATCCAAACACTATAAAATGCTTTTTCTAAATCGATAAGACCTGACTTAAATAACTTCTTTTGCTTATTTTCAAAAAAAAAACTTTATTTTTTACTCTTATGTACAAACTTTACTTAACAGTAATCTTAAAAATTTAGCTTATAACAAAAGTTTTAATTACAAGTGACTTAATTATGACCATTTTCAGATTTACACAATGATTAACTTTTTTCTGACTTGTATGACTATTTATTTATTTGTATATTATTTAAAAAATGCAATCTCAGCAGTACTTAACTTAATTCTATTTAATTTTGGTGTAACTCGAACAATGTTAGTTAAAATAATTATTATGATATTGTTTTTAAATTATTTGATTAATAAATTTATTATTTAGAAATAACAGGAAATAAATTTAGCGTCCGTTATTTTTGTGGGAAGAGAATTTGATGAATTTGTATTTGTTTTGACAATAACAGGAAGTGCTGACGTAATGCCTGGTAAAGAATATATTTTATTACATAAAGGATTGGGTGAATACGTAATTTCTCTCTCCTTTAAATTGCAATTCTCCTGAATTTCTTTATTAATTTTAAAATATCCAAATTTTTTAAATAACATACTTGCTCCAATTATTCCAATTACAAAAAATCAGCTATCTCCACCACAGGACCGACCGCTCTTATACTTTTTGAAAGCCAAAATTCGTAGATTTTTTACATAATAATGTATATGAAAGCAAAATAACTTCTAATAATTTAAAATTATTTTTTTTATTCAATGACAATAATAGGAAATGAAATCGTAAAAATATGTACATATATGTACATTCATTCGTAGATCCATTTACATATTATGTAATGATGTACATGATTTTTTTTTCATTAAAAAATATTAGAAGTAAAAAATAATAAAAACTGTAAACAAATGCAAAACAAACATATAATATTGAATCTGCTAACAAAAATTTTACAGTTTGAGTTTTGCGTTATCAACAAGAAATAATATGCATAGATATAACTAGCAGAGTACTCGGCGTTGCCCGGAATATTCTGTTCGCTTTATGAAATAAAAATTATTCACTTTTGTTTCTGCGTAAATATAATTTAATTAATATAATTCACGTATTACATTTACAGATGCGGGTAGTTAAAACTTTTATTTGCATTTCATTAAATTTTTTTTAGAAAATTGTATAAATAGAGCGAAGAATTAGAGACAATTCGTTTACAAAAAATCTTTAAAGGAGTGAGTTATCACAATATATTATTCGGAAATACCCAAACATAAAATTTTCATAAGTAATGTCACTTCATGTTTTTATGAATTATCCTTTTCAGGAAATTTCGAAAAATTTGCTATTAGTTTCACTCTGTCCGTCAGTCTGTTTACAAAGCTTATCAACTGTTTAATAAAGAGTAATGAAATATTAACCAGGCATAGGTCTCTTAAAAAAGCCATGTTGTAGAACAACTTTTTTATGTGGGCTCACCGTTACAGCTCCTACAGCACCTACAGCTCTTCAAATTTTAAAAAACCTTGTTTTTAGATGCATACATTTCAGGGTCTGTTTAATATATTTTTAATAAAAAGAAAGACTGGATTGTTTTTTACGTTTATAAATAAATCAGAATTTTTTTACGTTAACTTTTTCTAATAAGTTATTATGTTTTCAAATTAATATATGCCAAAAATATGTGTAAGAACTGCATTTGGATAAGAATATAAGGTTTTCTGTTGTTTAAATATGTATGTACTCATTTTTGATTAAATACTGTACAGAAATGTGAATATGTTTTCTAATTTAATTGATTATGTTTATACTATTCTTAAACAAACGTACATTATACGTATAGTATGTACATATTTCAATGATATTTTTTGAGAAATATATTATACATATACATCTTATGTAGGTTGACCACATGTTAGTAATGCATTCCTAAATGATGACATGATTATTGTCGTATGGAGTACATTATTTCTGTTCTTTAATAATGACCGAAAATGTTATGTTGTTAAAATTTAATCACAGTATTTTTAAGATACTTAATAAGGGTATTTTAATTACTATTATATATTAAAAATTTGTACTGAAAGCTTTTTATGGAATATCAAAACCAATATAAACAAAAGTAAAGAGTGTTGTAAATATTTTTTTAAAATAATAACGATACAACTTTTTGTATTTTTAGCTATTCGGAAGTGGGTTAACGAACGTTCACACAAATTTGTCACAGGCTTTATTTAGAACCGTAAATTAATCCTGCCAAATTAGACACAAATTAAAAAATTTTCAACTGGTCAAACCGTTTAAGCACGACAACAAAAAAATGAAAAACTTCATTGAGCCCTCATGCTGAAACGGGTGAATGTATCATAAAAAAATCAATTTAGTTTGCTTTTGTGGTAAAACGCTATACTTTTGTGGTAAAAAGCTATACTTTTGTAAATGTTCAACTCAATTGGTCAAACCGTTTAAGCGCGACAACAACGAAATTGAAAAAAACGTCATTGAACTCTGATGAAACGGGTTAATGAATCGTAACAAAATCAACTCAGTGAGCTGCTGTCGTAAACAGCTACACTTTTGTAAATTTTCAACTAAATTAGTCCAACCGTTTAAGCTCGACAACAAAGAAATAAAAAATTTCATTGAGAGCTGGTGTCGAAACGGGTTATTAGATCGTAACCAAATCAACTCAGTGATCTTTTGTGGTAAAATAATTTGTTCATATAAATTCATGTGGCGTGTTATAATATGTATGAAATTTGGACTTAGAAAAAAAAAATAAATAAAAGTTAAAGTTAGTCGGATAAAAAATGTTCTATGACTAAGTTGTTGCTATTTACTTGTGTAACAATTTTTCTTAATAATTTTTCGCACAATATTTTTCTCTTACGAAATATTCGCAAAAAAGTTAAAAATGACACTAATAAACTACTACTTCCGGTTGTTGATCCAAAAGAAAATCAATCCGAGATATTTTCTTTAAAACCTTAAATATGAAATATCCAAAAATTCCGCTCAGTTAGGCTGTACACGAGCCCACAGCCATACCCACACATACGCACTCACCCACACACACACCCACACATACACACACATACAGACAGCAACGAAAAAAATTGTTCACAGCATTCTCCGCACCGGAGTAGTGTATATTTTCCAAAATCTCGGATACACATTTTTAGCATGAAAACAACACCTACCGTATACATAATAGTATACGGTCGGTAAAAATTATTATGCCACATATATATAAGACATGTTTATGAAATTTTAATTCTTTAACTACATTTACATTATTTTAATTTTCTAATACAATCTCATCAAATGTTATTTTATTCTTAAAATTATAACTTTGATTTAACGGATAATAGATTCTTTCTTGAAATATATATTTTAAATTTGAAAAAATTATGAAGGTAGAAAAATTATGCAAAATTTGGTTTTCACATAACGGTAAATTTAAATACTATAATATACTATAATAAATTTAAAAATTATATATAATTTTGATATTGATTTATAAAGGTAAAAAATATCTGTCGAATGGTGAAAACGCCATTTGATTGAAAAAATGTTAAGCGGGACCTGAAATATACGCGTTTAATAATAGGGGTTTTTCAAAGTTTGAGGGACTGTAGTTCCCTAATGGATGGGGTACATGAAAAAGTAATTTTTTTATGAGACCTACCCATGGTTAAAAATTTTTTTCTCTATCTTTGACGGTGTAGAAGTTTTGTAAACAGACGGACAGAGTGAAACTAGTAGGCACATTATTTCAAAATTTTTTTGGAAATGTGCTAAAAAATTTTAAAATTCAAATGGAAATCTGATTATAAAAACAAAACCACAAAAAAAAAAGAGAAAAAAAAACATAACTATAGCTACATATATAAGTGTATGCATCATCTTTATGCATATGCATATACATACATACTTATTTAACTACAGTTAAATATAATATACAATATAATATACATATAATATACAATAATTATGCATAATATTATGTATGTTTTATAATCTAAAATAAAAAATTAAAAAATTAAATTAAAGATATAAATAAACAAATAATAATGATAAACAAAAAAAATAAAAAAAAATTTTTAATAATAAAGTATTAATTTCTAGTATTTAAAGAACAAAAAAAAATAAAGACAATTTTTCTATTGTAACGAATTTATGTATTAAGCAAAAAAAAAATATTTTTCTCTTACGAAATATTCGCAAAAAAGTTAAAAATGACACTAATAAACTACTACTTCCGGTTGTTGATCCAAAAGAAAATCAATCCGAGATATTTTCTTTAAAACCTTAAATATGAAATATCCAAAAATTCCGCTCAGTTAGGCTGTACACGAGCCCACAGCCATACCCACACATACGCACTCACCCACACACACACCCACACATACACACACATGCAGACAGCAACGAAAAAAATTGTTCACAGCATTCTCCGCACCGGAGTAGTGTATATTTTCCAAAATCTCGGATACACATTTTTAGCATGAAAACAACACCTACCGTATACATAATAGTATACGGTCGGTAAAAATTATTATGCCACATATATATAAGACATGTTTATGAAATTTTAATTCTTTAACTACATTTACATTATTTTAATTTTCTAATACAATCTCATCAAATGTTATTTTATTCTTAAAATTATAACTTTGATTTAACGGATAATAGATTCTTTCTTGAAATATATATTTTAAATTTGAAAAATAACGATCCATTTTATTTAATGTACAATTGATGCAATGAATAAGCATTATTTGATAAAGTTATATTTCCATTATCACATGATTGATTTGTATGTAAATTATCAGCATTTTTGATTAGAATTGTTTCATTGTCAATTTTTACAATTTCTATTAATTTATTATTTATTAACTGACAATTATTTTTATACATAAATACACAATATTTACTTAAAGTTAATTCGTTTAATGTTTCATAACTGTAAGTTTTATTATTATATGTAAATATTATTTCATTAACGGAATCTATTTCTTATTTTCTTTATTGGCAACAAGAATTATAACTTATAATTGTACTGATTTAATTTTTTTTGGAATTTTAATTGGCAGTAATAATGAAATTTCCTTAAATTGAGCTAAACCTAATTTGAGGTGTTGCCATTTTGTAAATTTGTTGTTCTATTTGATAATTTTCTATTTCTTCTTCTGTTAATCTATTGGGGTGTATAATTCCGTGCCTTATAGAAGCTAAGTTATCTTGTATTGTATTTTTTCTTTTATTAATTGAATTTTGAAAAGTATAAAAAAATATATGTATAAATTTTGTTGACTAAGAGAATTTTCTAAAATGTTTATCTTATTTGAAACTATTTTTCTATCATTTTCTATAACTGTTTTAATCTGATTTATTGTTCTATCAAACTGATTATTAATTATAATTTGAACGTTATAATTTGTGATTAATAATGATTGTTCTGATCTATTACATGTGTTTTTCGATGTTTTGTCTGTCTTGTTCTCCATTGTTCCAAATAACTAATTAGACATAATACCGATGCCGTTTATTAAACCAAGTTTTAATCTTCTCATGTAATAGTTGATCAGATGTAATAGTTTTTAGTTTATTTGTAATTTCTGAAATTTCAGTTTGTAGTAGATACTTCCCTTTGCTTGAATTCTAGGATGTTGGTTTTATTTGAAATGTTGTCAAGTAAGTGCAAAATTTCAACTGGGTGAATAAAATGTATGACAATATCTGTCTGAGTAACTAAATCTTTTTTACCTAAATGGATTTGCACAAATCCTGTATTTGAATTTATATTGCTTATTTCTAGTAGATTAGCGTTCTCGGTTTGGATAATTATTGTTAGTATCATCAATATAATGAGTTTCTGAAAGTTTTAATTGTCTTTTAATATTTCTCCAATGTACATTATCTAATTTTAATTTTTTGTATTTAGGCTGTTCTTTATGCCTAACTGCTTGGTAGTTTTCAACAGAATCTGTGGACCTAGTTTCAATATAGTTTTCGCTAGTTTTTATAGTTTTCATTAGCTTTTTCTATTTTGTCTAATTTAATTTTAGTAATAGGTTCTTTGATTTTTTCAAAGTCTGAAGTACGATTTTGTACGTTGGATGGTGTATCTTTTTTATTTGAATGGAATCGTTCGTTGTAAGATCTAACAGCTGTTTGAATTATTTGGTTACACGATAGGTTATTTTTTGTTTTAAAATTCTAAATTTTTCCGCTTAGCAGTTATGAAAACGTTCGATATCACCGTTCCCTATATGGCTGTTTGGTTTATTCAAGTGTAATGTTACATTTTACTCTTGTAAAAAGCTTTTTATTTGTATAGCTTTGAATTTATTGTCTGTTATAATTCTCTTAGGTTCATCCAGCTTTGCGAAATGTTCCTCTATTTATTCTATAATAGTTAATTGGTCTCTGTCTGATAAATAATATGCAGAATCGATTCTGCATATTGGCCCATTGCTTAGCAATTAAAGCATCATGCCGAACTTTTTGTATTTTTAGCTATTCGGAAGTGGGTTAACGAACGTTCACACAAATTTGTCACAGGCTTTATTTAGAACCGTAAATTAATCCTGCCAAATTAGACACAAATTAAAAAATTTTCAACTGGTCAAACCGTTTAAGCACGACAACAAAAAAATGAAAAACTTCATTGAGCCCTCATGCTGAAACGGGTGAATGTATCATAAAAAAATCAATTTAGTTTGCTTTTGTGGTAAAACGCTATACTTTTGTGGTAAAAAGCTATACTTTTGTAAATGTTCAACTCAATTGGTCAAACCGTTTAAGCGCGACAACAACGAAATTGAAAAAAACGTCATTGAACTCTGATGAAACGGGTTAATGAATCGTAACAAAATCAACTCAGTGAGCTGCTGTCGTAAACAGCTACACTTTTGTAAATTTTCAACTAAATTAGTCCAACCGTTTAAGCTCGACAACAAAGAAATAAAAAACTTCATTGAGAGCTGGTGTCGAAACGGGTTATTAGATCGTAACCAAATCAACTCAGTGATCTTTTGTGGTAAAATAATTTGTTCATATAAATTCATGTGGCGTGTTATAATATGTATGAAATTTGGACTTAGAAAAAAAAAATAAATAAAAGTTAAAGTTAGTCGGATAAAAAATGTTCTATGACTAAGTTGTTGCTATTTACTTGTGTAACAATTTTTCTTAATAATTTTTCGCACAATATTTTTCTCTTACGAAATATTCGCAAAAAAGTTAAAAATGACACTAATAAACTACTACTTCCGGTTGTTGATCCAAAAGAAAATCAATCCGAGATATTTTCTTTAAAACCTTAAATATGAAATATCCAAAAATTCCGCTCAGTTAGGCTGTACACGAGCCCACAGCCATACCCACACATACGCACTCACCCACACACACACCCACACATACACACACACACAGACAGCAACGAAAAAAATTGTTCACAGCATTCTCCGCACCGGAGTAGTGTATATTTTCCAAAATCTCGGATACACATTTTTAGCATGAAAACAACACCTACCGTATACATAATAGTATACGGTCGGTAAAAATTATTATGCCACATATATATAAGACATGTTTATGAAATTTTAATTCTTTAACTACATTTACATTATTTTAATTTTCTAATACAATCTCATCAAATGTTATTTTATTCTTAAAATTATAACTTTGATTTAACGGATAATAGATTCTTTCTTGAAATATATATTTTAAATTTGAAAAATAACGATCCATTTTATTTAATGTACAATTGATGCAATGAATAAGAACATTATTTGATAAAGTTATATTTCTATTATCACATGATTGATTTGTATGTAAATTATCAGCATTTTTGATTAGAATTGTTTCATTGTCAATTTTTACAATTTCTATTAATTTATTATTTATTAACTGACAATTATTTTTATACATAATACACAATATTTACTTAAAGTTAATTCGTTTAATGTTTCATAACTGTAAGTTTTATTATTATATGTAAATATTATTTCATTAACAGAATCTATTTCTTATTTTCTTTATTGGCAACAAGAATTTAACTTATAATTGTACTGATTTAATTTTTTTTGGAATTTTAATTGGCAGTAATAATGAAATTTCCTTAAATTGAGCTAAACCTAATTTGAGGTGTTGCCATTTTGTAAACTTGTTGTTCTATTTGATAATTTTCTATTTCTTCTTCTGTTAATCTATTGGGGTGTATAATTCCGTGCCTTATAGAAGCTAAGTTATCTTGTATTGTATTTTTTCTTTTATTAATTGAATTTTGAAAAGTATAAAAAAGTATATGTATAAATTTTGTTGACTAAGAGAATTTTCTAAAATGTTTATCTTATTTGAAACTATTTTTCTATCATTTTCTATAACTGTTTTAATCTGATTTATTGTTCTATCAAACTGATTATTAATTATAATTTGAACGTTATAATTTGTGATTAATAATGGTTGTTCTGATCTATTACATGTGTTTTTCGATGTTTTGTCTGTCTTGTTCTCCATTGTTCCAAATAACTAATTAGACATAATACCGATGCCGTTTATTAAACCAAGTTTTAATCTTCTCATGTAATAGTTGATCAGATGTAATAGTTTTTAGTTTATTTGTAATTTCTGAAATTTCAGTTTGTAGTAGATACTTCCCTTTGCTTGAATTCTAGGATGTTGGTTTTATTTGAAATGTTGTCAAGTAAGTGCAAAATTTCAACTGGGTGAATAAAATGTATGACAATATCTGTCTGAGTAACTAAATCTTTTTTACCTAAATGGATTTGCACAAATCCTGTATTTGAATTTATATTGCTTATTTCTAGTAGATTAGCGTTCTCGGTTTGGATAATTATTGTTAGTATCATCAATATAATGAGTTTCTGAAAGTTTTAATTGTCTTTTAATATTTCTCCAATGTACATTATCTAATTTTAACTTTTTGTATTTAGGCTGTTCTTTATGCCTAACTGCTTGGTAGTTTTCAACAGAATCTGTGGACCTAGTTTCAATATAGTTTTCGCTAGTTTTTATAGTTTTCATTAGCTTTTTCTATTTTGTCTAATTTAATTTTAGTAATAGGTTCTTTGATTTTTTCAAAGTCTGAAGTACGATTTTGTACGTTGGATGGTGTATCTTTTTTATTTGAATGGAATCGTTCGTTGTAAGATCTAACAGCTGTTTGAATTATTTGGTTACACGATAGGTTATTTTTTGTTTTAAAATTCTAAATTTTTCCGCTTAGCAGTTATGAAAACGTTCGATATCACCATTCCCTATATGGCTGTTTGGTTTATTCAAGTGTAATGTTACATTTTACTCTTGTAAAAAGCTTTTTATTTGTATAGCTTTGAATTTATTGTCTGTTATAATTCTCTTAGGTTCATCCAGCTTTGCGAAATGTTCCTCTATTTATTCTATAATAGTTAATTGGTCTCTGTCTGATAAATAATATGCAGAATCGATTCTGCATATTGGCCCATTGCTTAGCAATTAAAGCATCATGCCGAACTCGATCAAAAACTTTAGAAATATCCAAAAAGACAACATCAGAATCCCCAGAATGGTGGAGAGTGATGTTGAGCCTTTGGCAGAGGTATGTTATGAGATCACCTGTTGACCGATGGGTTCGGAACCCATATTGACGATCATGAATTAATACTTTGTTATGTAGATATTTCAGAAGCTTTCTATTTATTAAATTTTCCATTATTTTGAAGAGGACCGAAGTGATAGAAATAGGGATCTGTAGATTGAGGGATCGCTTTTGTCCCCTTTTTTGGGGTTGGGATGAATGTGTACTATCTTCCACTAGGTAGGATATCTACCGGAAGAGAAGGATAACTGGAAGAGGATGCGCGATGGGTTCGTAAAAGTAGAAAAGGTATTTTTAAGAACTGTGGCAGTAGTACCATATGACCGGCTGATTTTTTTGTATCTAAATTTTTTAGAGCTTTAAGAACTGCACGAGTTCTGAAGGAGATTCTACCTAAGAAGCAGTCAAACTTGGGAAGAATGCATGGTCTTTGTGTTTACTGAGGTAGCGATGAAAGGAAAAGGATTTGCTATTTTTGGGAAGATGAAAAATTGCCTTCTCAACCGTCTGTTGAGCAAGAACTTTTGCTTGTTGATAACTCTCCTACACCAGTTTCTGATTCCGATGTATCTCGCCCTATTAGCTTCAGTTCTATCATTCTTGTAGGTTTGAAAAGCTTCCCACTTTTTAGATATTGCATTTGCACAAATGCGATTAAACCAGGATTTTGGAGGCCTTTTAATAATTTCCATAGAGTGAGATATGTAGGCTCTCATTCCTAGAAGAATTATTTCACTAATCGCTTTGGTTGCAAAGTCAATAAATTCTGTTGCTAAAGCACAAAGACCAATCAAAAGCTTTAAAAAATTCATTTAAAACTTCCCAGTTAGCATGGCTATAACGCCATACTATTTTTTTTGGGACAGGCTTTTGTTTGATCTGACTGCTCAGCTCGAAGCTAGTATTAATCAAGCAGTGATCTGAATAACCAAGAGGAGCGCTAACTGAGGTGTTATATTTCCCAGGGTGTGAAGTCAGAAACTGGATCAGGAGATGACCAACCTGGTCTTCACCGTCTGTAATTCTAGTGAGATTTTGAACAAGTTGAATAAGATGGAATATTGAAGCGAAAAGATCAACTTGTTTTCCAATTAAATTTTGATTGGGAGAATTGTCATTGGAGTAGTGAAGCCTACGTGATGTATACGTGATGAAGCCTTATAGATGTATACTCAACCCAAAATGTGAAAGAAAACCGTGCCGAAGGCTGCATGGTACTAGGTGTATAAAGGTGGTATCGCTAACGGTCTCCTTTGGGCACCAGGCGCCACCCCATTGTAATTAGTCTTGTATATGTATGGGAGCTCTGCATATGTCAACTGTTATTTCTAGTCGTACTCGTGGAAACAAAATGAACAGTTCAAAAAATAATCAAAAAAAAACAAACTCGTCTTCTGAGGATGAGTTACTTGCCTCTAGCCAGGTACGACAATCATATTGGGCTAGATAGCCTAGAATGAAGACAAAGGTGTTGTTCACGAAAGGGATCTAGAGGACAAAAAGCGATATAGCGAGGTTGTGCGAGCGTATGAGTCGCGCACCTTTGTAAAGTCTCGTCCTCGAAAAGAAATAGGTCGAAAGATGTACCCAGTCCGAGTACAGAGAGAACTAAGGTGCAAAGAACGAGTCTCCATAGCAGTTCGAAAACCGCAGCACATAAAAATTATAATGATATTGTAAAAGATAGTTTATGTGTTGCAGTTGTCAACGAAAACCCCACAGATCGTAAGGTATCAAGTGATCTGTGGATTAAACTTGAGGTGAGGTTGTCCGAAATGGTGAATGAGCACATTCTAGAAGGGGCTGAAGGGACTCTTCCGTGCTTTGACCCTTCCAAAGTAGTCAGTGGCTACAGGGTAATCCGTAATAATTTGCTTGAATTCTAGGATGTTGGTTTTATTTGAAATGTTGTCAAGTAAGTGCAAAATTTCAACTGGGTGAATAATATGTATGACAATATCTGTTTGAGTAACTAAATCTTTTTTACCTAAATGGATTTGCACAAATCCTGTATTTGAATTTATATTGCTTATTTCTAGTAGATTAGCGTTCTCGGTTTGGATAATTATTGTTAGTATCATCAATATAATGAGTTTCTGAAAGTTTTAATTGTCTTTTAATATTTGTCCAATGTACATTATCTAATTTTAACTTTTTGTATTTAGGCTGTTCTTTATGCCTAACTGCTTGGTAGTTTTCAACAGAATCTGTGGACCTAGTTTCAATATAGTTTTCGCTAGTTTTTATAGTTTTTATTAGCTTTTTCTATTTTGTCTAATTTAATTTTAGTAATAGATTCTTTGATTTTTTCAAAGTCTGAAGTACGATTTTGTACGTTGGATGGTGTATCTTTTTTATTTGAATGGAATCGTTCGTTGTAAGATCTAACAGCTGTTTGAATTATTTGGTTACACGATAGGTTATTTTTTGTTTTAAAATTCTAAATTTTTCCGCTTAGCAGTTATGAAAACGTTCGATATCACCATTCCCTATATGGTTGTTTGGTTGATTCAAGTGTAATGTTACATTTTACTCTTGTAAAAAGCTTTTTATTTGTATAGCTTTGAATTTATTGTCTGTTATAATTCTCTTAGATTCATCCAGCTTTGCGAAATGTTCCTCTATTTATTCTATAATAGTTAATTGGTCTCTGTCTGATAAATAATATGGAGAATCGATTCTGCATATTGGCCCATTGCTTAGCAATTAAAGCATCATGCCGAACTCGATCAAAAAGGGGAGAGAGGGATAACTGGAAGAGAATAGAGCTATAACGCCATACTATTTTTTTTGGGGCAGGCTTTTGTTTGATCTGACTGCTCAGCTCGAAGCTAGTATTAATCAAGCAGTGATCTGAATAACCAAGAGGAGCGCTAACTGAGGTCTTATATTTTCCAGGGTGTGAAGTCAGAAACTGGATCAGGAGATGACCAACCTGGTCTTCACCGTCTGTAATTCTAGTGAGATTTTGAACAAGTTGAATAAGATGGAATATTGAAGCGAAAAGATCAACTTGTTTTCCAATTAAATTTTGATTGGGAGAATTGTCATTGGAGTAGTGAAGCCTACGTGAACAGCTGCTTATAGATGTATACTCAACCCAAAATGTGAAAGAAAACCGTGCCGAAGGCTGCATGGTACTAGGTGTATAAAGGTGGTATCGCTAACGGTCTCCTTTGGGCACCAGGCGCCACCCCATTGTAATTAGTCTTGTATATGTACTCTGCATATGTCGACCGTTATTTCTAGTCACACTCGTGGGAACAAATGAACAGTTCAAAAAATAATCAAAAAACACAAACTCGTCTTCTGAGGATGAGTTACTTGCCTCCAGCCAGGTACGACAATTATTGGAACCAGTCATAGTACCCCTGTAAAAATCAAACCAGGATCCAGCCGGGTTCCTCGAAAAATCAGCCAAACAACCATTCGTGGAGGAAGCACCAGCCAAAGTCCTCCAAAACCATCAACACCGTCTTTGTGTTGACTGAGGTAGCGATGAAAGGAAAAGGATTTGCTATTTTTGGGAAGATGAAAAATTGCCTTCTCAACCGTCTGTTGAGCAAGAACTTTTGCTTGTTGATAACTCTCCTACACCAGTTTCTGATTCCGATGTATCTCGCCCTATTAGCTTCAGTTCTATCACTCTTGTAGGTTTGAAAAGCTTCCCACTTTTTTGATATTGCATTTGCACAAATGCGATTAAACCAGGATTTTGGAGGCCTTTTAATAATTTCCATAGAGTGAGATATGTAGATATGCATTGGTTGCAAAGTCAATAAATTCTGTTGCTAAAGCACAAAGACCAATCAAAAGCTTTAAAAAATTCATTTAAAACTTCCCAGTTAGCATGGCTATAACGCCATACCATTTTTTTTTGGGACAGGCTTTTGTTTGATCTGACTGCTCAGCTCGAAGCTAGTATTAATCAAGCAGTGATCTGAATAACCAAGAGGAGCGCTAACTGAGGTCTTATATTTCCCAGGGTGTGAAGTCAGAAACTGGATCAGGAGATGACCAACCTGGTCTTCACCGTCTGCAATTCTAGTGAGATTTTGAACAAGTTGAATAAGATGGAATATTGAAGCGAAAAGATCAACTTGTTTTCCAATTAAATTTTGATTGGGAGAATTGTCATTGGAGTAGTGAAGCCTACGTGAACAGCTGCTTATAGATGTATACTCAACCCAAAATGTGAAAGAAAACCGTGCCGAAGGCTGCATGGTACTAGGTGTATAAAGGTGGTATCGCTAACGGTCTCCTTTGGGCACCAGGCGCCACCCCATTGTAATTAGTCTTGTATATGTACTCTGCATATGTCGACCGTTATTTCTAGTCACACTCGTGGGAACAAATGAACAGTTCAAAAAATAATCAAAAAACACAAACTCGTCTTCTGAGGATGAGTTACTTGCCTCCAGCCAGGTACGACAATTATTGGAACCAGTCATAGTACCCCTGTAAAAATCAAACCAGGATCCAGCCGGGTTCCTCGAAAAATCAGCCAAACAACCATTCGTGGAGGAAGCACCAGCCAAAGTCCTCCAAAACCATCAGGGCCTAGTGGTAGTGGAAGTACTAAGAGCGGTACTCCCACTACAAAGAGCAAACTTAATAGAGGCCTCTGATCCGCATTCAGGAAACAATACCAGAAGGCTAAAATCATATTGGGCTAGATAGCCTAGAATGAAGACAAAGGTGTTATTCACGAAAGGGATCTAGAGGACAAAAAGCGATATAGCGAGGTTGTGCGAGCGTATGAGTCGCGCACCTTTGTAAAGTCTCGTCCTCGAAAAGAAATAGGTCGAAAGATGTACCCAGTCCGAGTACAGAGAGAACTAAGGTGCAAAGAACGAGTCCCCATAGCAGTTCGAAAACCGCAGCACATAAAAATTATAATGATATTGTAAAAGATAGTTTATCTGTTGCAGTTGTCAACGAAAACCCCACAGATCGTAAGGTATCAAGTGATCTGTGGATTAAACTTGAGGTGAGGTTGTCCGAAATGGTGAATGAGCACATTCTAGAAGGGGCTGAAGGGACTCTTCCGTGCTTTGACCCTTCCAAAGTAGTCAGTGGCTACAGGGTAATCCGTAATCATTTGCTTGAATTCTAGGATGTTGGTTTTATTTGAAATGTTGTCAAGTAAGTGCAAAATTTCAACTGGGTGAATAATATGTATGACAATATCTGTTTGAGTAACTAAATCTTTTTTACCTAAATGGATTTGCACAAATCCTGTATTTGAATTTATATTGCTTATTTCTAGTAGATTAGCGTTCTCGGTTTGGATAATTATTGTTAGTATCATCAATATAATGAGTTTCTAAAAGTTTTAATTGTCTTTTAATATTTCTCCAATGTACATTATCTAATTTTAACTTTTTGTATTTAGGCTGTTCTTTATGCCTAACTGCTTGGTAGTTTTCAACAGAATCTGTGGACCTAGTTTCAATATAGTTTTCGTTAGTTTTTATATTTTTTATTAGCTTTTTCTATTTTGTCTAATTTAATTTTAGTAATAGATTCTTTGATTTTTTCAAAGTCTGAAGTACGATTTTGTACGTTGGATGGTGTATCTTTTTTATTTGAATGGAATCGTTCGTTGTAAGATCTAACAGCTGTTTGAATTATTTGGTTACACGATAGGTTATTTTTTGTTTTAAAATTCTAAATTTTTCCGCTTAGCAGTTATGAAAACGTTCGATATCACCATTCCCTATATGGTTGTTTGGTTTATTCAAGTGTAATGTTACATTTTACTCTTGTAAAAAGCTTTTTATTTGTATAGCTTTGAATTTATTGTCTGTTATAATTCTCTTAGGTTCATCCAGCTTTGCGAACTGTTCCTCTATTTATTCTATAATAGTTAATTGGTCTCTGCCTGATAAATAATATGGAGAATCGATTTTGCATATTGGCCCATTGCTTAGCAATTAAAGCATCATGCCGAACTCGATCAAAAACTTTAGAAATATCCAAAAAGACAACATCAGAATCCCCAGAATGGTGGAGGGTGATGTTGAGCCTTTGACAGAGGTATGTTATGAGATCACCTGTTGACCGATGGGTTCGGAACCCATATTGACGATCATGAATTAATCCTTTGTTATGTAGATATTTCAGAAGCTTTCTATTTATTAAATTTTCCATTATTTTGGAGAGGACCGAAGTGATAGCAATAGGGCTGTAGTTTGAGGGATCGCTTTTATCCCCTTTTTTGGGGATGGGATGAATGTGCGCTATCTTCCACTGGGTAGGATATCCACCGGAAGAGAGGGATAACTGGAAGAGAATGCGCGATGGTTTCGTAAAAGTAGAAAAGGTATTTTTAAGAACTGTGGCAGTAGTACCATATGACCGGCTGATTTTTTTGTATCTAAATTTTTTAGAGCTTTAAGAACTGCACGAGTTCTGAAGGAGATTCTACCTAAGAAGCAGTCAAATTTGGGAAGAATGCATGGTCTTTGTGTTGGCTGGGGTAGCGATGAAAGGAAAAGGATTTGCTATTTTTGGGAAGATGAAAAATTGCCTTCTCAACCGTCTGTTGAGCAAGAACTTTTGCTTGTTGATAACTCTCCTACACCAGTTTCTGATTCCGATGTATCTCGCCCTATTAGCTTCAGTCCTATCACTTTTGTAGGTTTGAAAAGCTTCCCACTTTTTAGATATTGCATTTGCACAAATGCGGTTAAACCAGGATTTTGGTGGCCTTTTAATAATTTCCATAGAAAGAGATATGTAGGCTCTCATTCCTAGAAGAATTATTTCACTAATCGCATTGGTTACAAAGTCAATATTTCTGTTGCTAAAGCACAAAGACCAATCAAAAGCTTTAAAAAATTTATTTGAACCTTCCCAATTAGCATGGCTTTAACGCCATACTATTTTTTTTGGGACAGGCCTTTGTTTGATCTGACTGCTCAGCTCGAAGCTAGTATTAATCAAGCAGTGATCTGAACAACCAAGAGGAGCGCTAACTGAGGTCTCATATTTCCCAGGGTGTGAAGTCAGAAACTGGCCCAGGAGATGACCTGGTCTTCACCGTCTGTAATTCTAGTGAGATTTTGAACAAGTTGAATAAGATGGAATATTGAAGCGAAAAGATCAACTTGTTTTCCAATTAAATTTTGATTGGGAGAATTGTCATAGGTGCCACCCCAT
The DNA here is from genome assembly GCA_947095535.1 of Poecilobothrus nobilitatus. Taxonomy (NCBI): domain Eukaryota; kingdom Metazoa; phylum Arthropoda; class Insecta; order Diptera; family Dolichopodidae; genus Poecilobothrus; species Poecilobothrus nobilitatus. The sequence goes on along the minus strand of OX352772.1, from coordinate 169,339,798 downwards.
TCTAATTAGTCTTGCATATGTACTCTGCATATGTCGACCGTTATTTCTAGTCACACTCGTATGAACAAAATGAACAGTTCAAAAAATAATCAAAAAAACACAAACTCGTCTTCTGAGGATGAGTTACTTGCCTCCAGCCAGGAGACAATTATTGGTACCAGTCATAGTACCCCTGTAAAAATCAAACCAGGAACCAGCCGGGTTCCTCGAAAAATCAGCCAAACACCCGTTCGTGGAGGAAGCACCAGCCAAAGTCCTCCAAAACCATCAGGGCCTAGTGGTAGTGGAAGTACTAAGAGCGGTACTCCCACTACAAAGAGCAAAATTAATAGAGGCCTCAAATCCGCATTCAGGAAACAATACCAGAAGGCTAAAATTATATTGGGCTGGATAGCCCAGAATGAAGCTAAAGGTGTTGTTCACGAATGGGATCTAGATTACAAAAAGCGATATAGCGAGGTTGTGCGAGCGTATGAGTCACGCACCTTTGTAAAGTCTCGTCCTCGAAAAGAAATAGGTCGAAAGATTTACCCAGTCCGAGTACATAGAGAAATAAGGTGCAAAGAACGAGTCTCCATAGCAGTTCGAAAACCGCAGCATATAAAATTAAAATTATAATGATATTGTAAAAAATAGTTTATGTGTTGCAGTCGTCAACGAAAAAGCCACAGATCGTAAGGTATAAAGTTATCTGTGGATTAAACTTGAGGTGAGGTTGTCCGAAATGGTGAATGAGCATATTCTAGGTGGGGCTGGAGGGACTCTTCCGTGCTTTGACTCTTCCGAAGTAGTCAGTGGCTACAGGGTAATCCGATATGGCGATGCTTGGGAGGAAGCTAAAATTTACCTAATCCCAGCTAGCAATATCTCAAAAAGAGCTAGAGTCCGCACCTGATTGTCTAGGATGGGGATAAGCGGGGAGAAGCTTCTCGAGTGGCTTCGAATCCATAACCCGACGGTTCCAATGGGGAACTGGTCGGTGATAGTGAAGGAGAAATCATCCGAAGAACTGTTGAAGAACAGTATATCGTTTCTCCTTCTTATCAGCGAAGATTGTTTTGAACTTCTTGAGAAGCTGGGCAACAAGCTAAGGCTTCGTATACGTCATACCAAACTAAAAATATTTAAGTCAGGTAGTCCAGATGTAGACTTCAAAAAACATTCCCGGTCTGGTGAAATGAGAATTTAACTAACCTAAGGAAGGAGATTAGAGATGCCTATATCATCTGTTACAAACAGAATAATTGGCAACTCTACAAGGACCAACTTAGAAAATATAAGAGAGAAATCCAATTGGCCAAGGCATGGTCATGGGAAAATTATTGTGAATCCATAGAGAAAACTAGGAACTCAGCTAGACTTAGTAGAGTCTTTTCCTTGACGAAGTGAACGGGCTGCTGGAAGAAATGTCAGTTGCTGCTGGAAGAAATGTCAAAGAGTTTGCAGCAGGAGCAGCCAGTGGAACAAACGATACGGGTGCTGCAGATTAATCTAAAGCACTCAAAGTGTGGCTCGGGTAATCTGCTGGTCCTACGTGACGAGAAGGACCTCGACATAGCCCCCATTCAGGAGCCATTGGTTAACTCCTCCAGAATCAGGGGATTGAACAACGGTAACTACTAGCGGATGTGATCAATATTACATGTATAGGTTCCGATAAAGCTCTAAAAATAGAAAAATGGAAAGTATCCGAAAAGAGATCTTCTTCGAATCACAGCTGGACACTCTTAATGTCAATCATAAGCCTGAAAATTCCCAACCCTATAGAAAGCCTAGAGCTACTAACTGGAGAAGGTTCACAAAGATACAAGAAAAAAACTTTTGGTAGTAGCTAACTCAGATATTGTGAATGAGAATGAGTTAGAAAAGAGGACTGACATGTTTACAAAGGCCATGGAGGTCTCATTTAGGTGTCATGTCCTGTCAAAGATAGCAAAAAAACATTCCCGGTCTGGTGAAATGAGAATTTAACTAACCTAAGGAAGGAGATTAGAGATGCCTATAACATCTGTTACAAACAGAATAATTGGCAACTCTACAAAGACCAACTTAGAAAATATAAGAGAGAAATCCAATTGGCCAAGGCATGGTCATGGGAAAATTATTGTGAATCCATAGAGAAAACTAGGAACTCAGCTAGACTTAGTAGAGTCTTATCCAAAGAATATTCCAATCCATCCTTTCTCAGAACGGTGGTAGGAACATGGACTGACTAAACCGCTGAAACCCTAGATCTTTTAGTGCGTACTCATTTTCCAGGGTGCACAAAGGATGCTTATGTGATCAACCAAGCGGTTGACACAAAGGTCCGAAGAGGCCCTAATGAATGGGTCAATGCAGTTATAAAGGAGCGAAAGGTTGCCTAGGTAATTTACAATTTTCTCCATACAAAGCTGCAGGTTTGGATGGCATTTTTCCAAAAATGCTTCAAGAAATGAAGGAACTTGTGGTTCCCTTAATCACCAAACTATTCAAAAGTAGCCACTCACTGGGCCATATGCTATGGGATCACCGGGTGAAGGTGGTCTTTATACCAGGTTGGTTGGAAAAAGAGGTCATGAAACCGCTAAGGACTTTAGACCGATAAGTCTTTTATCCTTCTTACTCAAAACTCTCGAAAGAACACTAAAGTTAGAACTTACGGAGCGTTGACCAATCGATACAATACAACAAATATACGTTGCCCACCTTTCTGGACATAGAAGTGCCTTCAACAATATTCGTGTATCGGCTATACAGGATTCACTGGAAGATCTAGGGGTAGAAAATGGCCTTAGACAGTGCATCATTAATATGTTGCAATCAAGAGAGATTCAATCGGAACTCGGCAACAATAATATTACTAGAAGAGTAAGCTGGGGTACACCCCAGGGTGGGGTGCTATCACAACTACTGTGATTTTAGTAATGGATGAGGGAATCAAAGCCATCGCATACGCAGATGATCTAGTAGTATTAGTGTATGGAAAGTATCTTAATATAATTAGTGGAATTATGGAAAGAGCTTTAGCCAAGGTTGGTGGATGGGCAAATGGTTGTGGCCTATGCATCAACCCGAGTAAAACAGAACTAATGCTATTTACAACCAGAACCAAGATTCCTAAATTCACTAAGCCAAAATTGGTTTGTATGTATCTGAATCTAGCCTCGAGTGTTAAGTATCTAGAAGTGGCACTTGACCCAAAAATTGAAATGGAAAGCTAATACTGAAGAAAGAGCCTAAAAGGTCTATGTAGCCCTGTATTCTTGTAGGAAAATGTTAAGTAAAAAATGGGAATTAAAGCCAAGAATGGCTTTAAGATGTACACAGCTATAGTACGCCCAGTATGTTCCTTACATACGGATCACTAGTGTGGTGGCAAGCTCTGAAGAAGGAGTATATTCGAACCAAGCTTGTTAGAGTGCAGAGGAGTGTATGTGTAAGTATTACGGGTGCGTTAAGGTCAACGCCCAGTAATGCACTGGATGCACTTCTATATCTTCTCCCGGGTGACCTTCATTTTAAATCTCTAGTCTGTTGTAGTGAAATCAGACTACAAGAGAATGAGTAGTGGCGTGCAAAACCCTATGGACACAACATTGTCACAAGCTCGATATATCATGATCTACCAGATTCCACAGGACAACGTAATGCCAAGTTTGGAAATTATTAAGAAATTTAAAGTCAAGATTCCATCAAGAAGGGAATGGAAACAGGAAAACCCCTTGGGAGACACCGCACTCTTCACTGATGGTTCAAAGATGGAGTGTGGTGTTGGTGCGGGTGTCTATTCAGAATCGCTAAAAATAGAACATGTGAACGAAAATCTATTGAAACTATCCCGCCTGAACATAGCCATTATAATAGCTGTGTTCATGGGCCACAGTCTCTATAATGGATATTGAAATCACCAGCCGCAACAATTTCAGATTCTGGGTTTAATTGAAAAATACCCGTTCAATCTCAGCAGTACTTAACTTAACTTAATTTTGTTTAATTTTGGTATAATTCCAGCAATGCTAGTTAAATGTGCGAATCCTTTTATTTTAATTATTCCACGATAAAATGACGATTTAACATGATTGAAATATGATATTGTTTTTAAAGTATTTGATTAATAAATTTATTATTTAGAAATAAGAGCAAATGCAAATTTAGCGTCTGATATTTTTGAGGGAATAGAAATTAAAGAATTTGTTTTGACAATAACAAGAAGTGCTGACGTAGTGTCTGGTAAACTATATATTTTATTACATAAAGGATTGGGTGAATACGTAACTTCCGGGCCACTGCTTCTTGTTTGTTTATGCTTCAGCATACAGAACTATGTTTGTACCTGGAACCAAATTGGTTTTCGTTTACGAAATTTACTATTTGGTCATTAATTATAGATTCAAAAACTTTACTGATGCTTGGCAGTAATATTATTGGTTTATAGTTATTAGGATTTGTAGGGTTTACCTGTTTAATTTTTTGCATGATCACTTTTACTATTTTCCATGGTATAGGAAAGTAGCAATGGTTTAATGCATTGTTAAATAAAATAAAACATTTTTGTATAATCTAAACCTATACGTTTTATAGAACCACATTGGGAATATCGGTGTAGTAATAGAATGCCCGAAGAAATAAAGCCCTTTAATGTTAAAATTTTTGAAAATAACGCCCGTTGGATTTAAATCCTTTTCAAAAAAGAATTAAAACCCACGGGTCTTAATTCCACTAGATCGTGGACTTGATCCATTTCGAAAAAGAATTAAAGCCCACTGAGTTACACAAAGGTTACTATCATGAGTCTGTATTTCATTTATTTGCTGACACGTCAGAAGTCCCATGGTCAGAAATCCAAGTATTTGGAAAAAGCATATAACCCTGATTTTGTAACCGACTCTAAAATCCCTCTCAATTAAGAATCTCGCACATATACATGTTAGTAAATATTTTGCAAAAAGGATAGACTACAATTTTTATCCAAAAATCTTAAACCCCTCCTAACGCGTTTGCTCTACATATTTTATTATTCTCTTCTTTTAATAACAAAAAATAGTGCGGGTCGTATTTCCAATTCAAAAGAAATTAAAGCCCGCGGGCTTTAATTCCAATTTAAAAAGGAATTAACGCCCGCGGGCTTTATTTCTTTGGGCGTTTTGTTACTGCACGGGGGAATAAGATTTATGCTAGCTGAAGTTTTTTTTTTCAAATTTTTATTTTTTTAGTATATAGTAGTTCATTAAAGTTTATAAGGAAGTTATTTCTATTTAATGTATTGGAGGCTGTGTTTGTGCTGTCAAATGTAAATAAGCTGATATTATTTCGCTTTAGTGCAGTGCTAGATAGTATTTTGTCGCGTACTCTAGTATGAAAATGATTATTATTTGATACTGTAACATTGTGGCTTCCTTTCAGGTATGTACCAAAAATTTTGCACAAGTCGTCTGTATTTTTTACTGCGTATTTATTTGTAGCTGTTTTGTCTAGTTTTGTATAGTTAACATTGTTATTTGTTAAAATGTTCATGTCATTATTGTCAATATGTAGGTGTTTTATATTGTTCTCAGATCTATTTCGAAAAAGTTTTTTTAATTTCAGGAAATATGTTTCTATTATCTTTAAGAGGAATATAACTTATTCTATTATGCTAATATTCATTTTTTTCGTTATTTATTTCTTGTTTAATGAGACTGTTTATGTTATTCAATAAGCTTTTAAGTAGAGTATGTTATTGTGGTAAGACTACTAAATTTCTTTTGTGTATTTTATGTAGTATATTGTTAAGAAATTTGCTTTTGTGTTTTAATAAGTTTTTGAGTTTAGTGGAAGTGTATTTGTTCAAATGATTTACTTGTTTAGCTATTGGTATGGTTTCATCCATGGTCTGCGTTACAGTTTTGTTTATTTTGTTTATATACATGTTTATTTTGTCTATGGTAATGTTATTTTCACTTGTGATGTAGTTGTTTGAAGTTTCGTATTCTTTGTCAAAATTGTAATTTCTTTCTTGTTAAATCTATTAAACATATAGTTTTTCAATTTAATTTATTATATTAAAATTATGTAATCTTTATATTAAAAATACGTTAAACAGAACCTGCAATGTATGCTTTTAAAAGGAAGATATTTCAAAATTTGAAGACATGTAGGTGCTGTAGGAGCTGTAACGGCGAGGCTACATACAAAAGTTGTTCTACAACATTGATCTTTTAAGAGACCTATGCATGGCTAATATTTCATTTCTCTTTATTAAACAGTCTTTATTAAACAACGAAAAAAAATGTATTACATTATGGTCTTTTATAATTGAAATGCGATTTTATGTTTCGGTATTAGCGAATAATATATTGTGAAAACTCACTTTGCCCTAATAGTATACACAATAGATTACAAATTCGTTTAAAGATTTTTTGTAAACGAATTGTCACTAATCCTTCGTATTTATTCAATTTACTAAAAAAAATTGAATGAAATGTAATTAAATGTATTAAAAATTAAAATATTAACTATCATCATCTGTAAAAGCATAGTAATACGTGAACTATATTAATTAAATTATGTATATTAACGCAAAAACAAAAGGTAATAATTTTTATTTCATAAAGCCAACAAAATACTCCGGACAACGCCATGTACTCTGCTAGTTATCATAATAAATTGTGTTATAATTTAAAATATATATAATCTAATATATAAGGAAGAAATTCTGTTTGTTTGTTTGGGCCGAATTCACGTAAAACCCACCAGTCCGGCTGCAACCAAATTTCTACGACCCCGGAAGGAGATATAGGCTATATCGCGTTTCGATTCATTAACCCGTTGCGGCCCGAGAGCCTTTTACAGCTTTTTTGTTTTTAGGATGTTCTGCCTAAACGGTTTGACCGATTGAGTTGAAAATTTGCACAAATGTTCTTCTTAGCATTCCGGGTGCGCTATAAATAAGGTTGCAATATATTACTCGAATTTGGCTACAAAAGTGTATCTGTTTAACACAGAAGCTCACTTTGTTTATTTGGTTACGATCCATTAACCATTTTCTGCACCAGGGATCAATGAAGTTTTTTTATTTCTTTGTAGTCGCGCTTGCACGGTTTGACCAATTAAGTTCAAAACTTACAAAATTGTAACTCTTAACATCAGAAGCTTACTAAGTTGATTTGGTTACGATCCATTGTCCCGTTTCTGCATTAGAGTTCAACGAAGTTTTTCTTAATTTCATTGTTGTCGCGCTTAAACGGATTGACCATTTGAGTTGAACATTTATCAAAGTGTAGCTTTTTACCACAAAAGCGTAGCGTTTTACCGCAAAGCTAACTAAATTGATTTTGTTACGATACATTCACCCGTTTCAGCATAAGGGCTCAATGAAGTTTTTCATTTTTTTATTGTCGTGATTAAACGGTTTGACCAATTGAAAATTTTTGTTTTTAATTTGTGTCTAATTTGGCAGGATTAATTTACGGTTCCAAATAAAGCCTGTGACAAATTTTTGTGAACGTTCGTTACCCAACTTCCGCGTAGGTAAAAATACAAAAAGTTGTGTTGTTATTATTTTAAAAAAATATTTACAAAACTCTTTACTTTTGTTTATACCTATTGTTTTTGATATTTCATAAAAAGCTTTCAATACAAATTTCTAATATATAACAGTAATTAAAGTAACCTTACTAAGTATCTTAAAAATACTGTGATTAAATTTTAACAACATAACATTTGCGGCCGTTACTAAAAAACAGAAAGCATAGCTTATATCTCCTAAAGATTTTTTGTAAACGAATTGTCTATAATTCTTTGCTCTGTTTATTCAATTTTCTAAAAAAAATTTAATTAAATGCAAATAAATGCAATAAAAATTAAAATATTAACTACCAGCATCTGTAAATGCATAGTAATATATGTGAACTATATTAATTAAATTATATTTACGCAGAAACAAAAATTAATAATTTTTATTTCAAAAAGGCAACAGAATATTCCGGGCAACGCCTGGTACTCTGCTAGTCTTTTTCTAATATATAAGGAAGAAATTCTGTTTGTTTGTTTATTTGTTTGGACCGGATTCACGTAAGAACCACCAGTCCGATTGCAACCAAATTTTGCAGGAACATTTATACGACCTTGGAAGGAGTTATAGGCTATACCACGTTTAGATTCATTAACCCTTTACGGCCCGAGAGCTTTATAAAACTTTTGGTTTTTTCGTTGTCCTGCCTAAACGATTTGACCGATTGAAATAAAAATTTTTACAAATGTTCTTCTTAGTTTTCCGAAAAGATATGGTTACAATATATTACACGGATTCGGCCCGGTGAGCTTCCTAAAAAAATTTTTTTTCCGATTTATGTCCAATTTTGTATGGTGGTTTTATGGTCTATGGTGGTTCTATGGTAACCCGTTTGGACAAGAGAGTTAAACGAAATTCATTAAATTTTATTGTTCTCCTGCTTAAACGGTTTCATCAATTGACTTGAAAAATCGCAAAATTGTTTCTTTGTAGCAGAAAAACTCACTATAGTAATTTGGTTACGATCCATTAACCCGTTTCTATACCAGAGCTCAATGACAGTTTTAAATTTCTCTGTTGTCGGGCTTAAACAGTTTGACCAATTGGGTAGAAAATTTGTAAAAGTGTACCTCAGGCTTTAATTTCTTTGTTGCCGCTTTTAAACAGTTTCGCCAATTGAGTTGAAAAATTGGCAAAGTGTAACCCTTCACGACAAAAGCTTACAAAGTTGATTTGGTTACGATCCATTAACCCGTTTCGGCCCCAGAGTTCAATGAAGTTTTTTAATTTTTTAGTTGTCATGCTTAAACGATTTGACCAACTGAAAATTTGCACAATTTAGCACAGAAGCTCATTTAATTAATTATATCGTGACACATTATGCCATTCCGGCACAATAGACTGTCAAAAAAAATGTTTGTTTCTAATTTTTGTCTAATTTGACAGGATGAATTTACGGTGCTAAATAAAGCATGTGACAAATTTTTGTTAACGTTCATTATTAACCAATTTCCGCACGAGTACCTATTAAAAATATTCAGTCCAATTTTTTGTACTGTTATTATTATTAAAAAGATATTTCCAACACTGTTTTATTTTTGTCTATATTATTTTTGATATTCCATAAAAAAACTTTCAATAGTAATTAAAATAACCAAATTAAGTATCTTGAGAATACTGTGTTTAAGTTTTAACAACATAACATTTTCGACAGTTATTAAAAAACAGAAATAATCTCCTCCATACGACAATCATCATTCAGGAATGCATTGCTTACATGTGGTGTACCTATATAAGATATACCTGTATAATATATTTCCCAAAAAATATCATTGAAATATGTACATATTATACTATGTGTAATATTCGTATGTTTAAAAATACTATAAACACAATAAATTGATTTAGAAAACATATTCACATTTTTGAACACTTATTTAAAGAACAGAAAACCTTACATTCTTATACATATTTTTAGATTTATTCTATATCAATTTGAAAACATAATTGTATTATTAACAGTTAACATAAAAAAATTCTGGTTTACTTTTAAAGGTAAAAACAATTCTGTCTTTTTTTTTATTTAAAATATGTTAGAACCTGAGATGTATGCATTTTAAAAGAAGCTTTTAAAAATTTGAAGAGCTGTAGGTGCTATAGGATCTCCAAGGGTTGAGGATACATAAAGACTGTTCTGCAACATTACTCTTTTCAGAGACCTATGCATGGTTAATATTTCTTTGCCTTTTATTAAACAGTGTATAAGGTTTGTAAACAGACAAACGGACAGAGTGAAACTTTTAGGATTGAAATTTTTCAAAGTGTGCTTGCATGGATGATTCATAAAAACATGTAGTGCCATTACTTTATTACATTATTACGAAAAAAAAAGTATTACATTATGGTCTTTTATAATTGAAATGGGATTTTATGTTTCGGTATTAGCGAATATATTGTGGAAACTCACTTCGTCCTAATAGTATACTTAATAGATTACTAATTCTTTTAAAGATTTTTTGTAAACGAATTGTCCCTAATTTTTCGCTCTGTTTATTCATATTGCTAATTAATTAAATGTAGTAAAAATGAAAATACTAACTACCGGCATCTGTAAATGCATAGTAATACGTGAACTATATTAATTAAGTTATATTAACACAAAAGCAAAAGTTAATAAGTTTTAATTCATATAAAGCAAACAAAATTCTCCGGGTAACGCCGGGTACTCTACTAGTACACATATATTTCAGATTTACAATAAAAATAAAGATATACAACATAAAAAATTACATGACAGTAATTATCTAGAAAATAAAATTTTTTAAAATTATTAATTGCACTCTAACTTTATCACTTGTAATCTTCAGATTAATTACTATATTACTTATTACTACATATTAATAATTTCAAAATTGGCAAAATAACTTGTACAAAATAATGTAAACAATTAAAAAATGCACAAAAAATTTATAAATTGTCAAAAATTATTATTAGTTTGTTATTTTTTTTTTATTTATGACAGTACAGTTTTTATTTTTTATTGTAATGACGCATGTAAATGATATGATTGATGTTCGTGACAGTTTAAGAGTACATAATTATACCCTACACTTAAAGTATAGGGTATATTAACTTTGGTATGGAATTTGTAACCACTAAAAGAAAGCGAGTTAGATATGGACATGTATATATTATATTCTGAATCAGAATCACCTTCTGAGCCGATTTAATGATGTCCGTCCATCCGTTCGCACAATAACGCAAAAATTAGTAAAGGTAACTTTACGAAATTTATTTAGTACGTTACGAAAGGAAGGCTTAGTTCAAATCTGGACAAAATCGGTCTATGGGTTCGGATTCTGGAAGCTTCTTAATGATTCCGGAGCAAACGGGATTATCTCCAAAACCAACAGAGATAGAACTTTTACACTTGGCACAATGATGTTCCTTTCTGTTTGATTTATGTCTCTGAAATTTGAGAGGATTTGGTCCATGGGTTCGGATTTTGGAAGTTTCTGCATGAGTCCCAGAGCAAATAAGATTATCTCCAAAACCAACAAAGATAGAACCTTTAAATTTTGTACAATGATGTTCCTTCCCGTTCGATTTATGTCTCTGAAATTTAAGAGGATTTAGTCCATGGGTTCTAATTTTAGAAGCTTCCGAACGAGCCGTAGAGCAAACGAGATTATTTCCAAAACCAACAAAGGTAGAACCTTTGAATTTTGTTCTTTCGTGTTTGATTAATGTTTCTGAAATTTGGGAGGATTTGGTCTATTGGTTCGCATCTTGGAAGCTTCCGAACGAGTCCCAGAGCAAACAAGTATATTAAGGTTCAAGCAGCTGAACAGCCAAAAAATGTATGGATTTTTAATTTAATTTGAATTATTCAGATGTAGAATATTAATAAGTCGGTTGCATCGACTTACTGTTACATTTACTTGTTTTTCTGATACAAATAGAAAAGATATGAATAACGGAAATAATTTAAATATTTTATATCCCACTATACAAAGCCTACGGAACAAGTTAGAAAATTTAGAAACTTTAATTACCTCATATAATTGTCAAGTACATGTTATCGCGCTAACCAAAATTTGGTTGAAAGAGACTGAGAATTGTTTTTACAATTTATCTGGCTATGATCTGTATTTTTTAAAATCTGCAAGTTCCTTATGGTGGTTCAGCTATTTTTGTTAGTAAAAAGATTAATAATACTCTTATTCATACGGAAGAATATACCTGGTCAACTTTCCTTATTGTTAAATTAACAAAGTTGGGCATCAATATAATGTGCATATATCGTCATCAGAAAACACAAGCTGAATTTTATCCTGAAACTGGATGAAATTACGCAAAGATTTCTACACTCCATTATATTAGGCGATTTCAATATTAATCTTAAAAACAGGTTGTAAAGACATTAATCACTATACTGATACCCTACTTAATACTGGTTACATTATCGTCGTGTGGATAAATGATTGTCGTAAGTTGAATTTTGGACAATTTTACGTTATGAAGTAAAATTAGTTTTACTTTTTTTTTTAAATTTATTAGTTTATGAAGTAAATTTTTCTGCTCTTTTAAATGATGTTGTCCGTTTTTCGATATATTCTACCGTTAGCTAGATATTCCATACTAAATTGTCGTATGTAGTTAGTTTATAACAGTTTTAATATTAATTTGTCGTATGTTGCTAAAACATACAACATACGACATCATTTCTATGTATTTGCTCTTTCCAGTAATAAATTGTCGTATGTTTAACATACAACATTTTAATACAAGATTATAATAAGAAATTATTGTATGTTTTAACATACCTCACATAAATATTCAAATATTAATATTACTTTGTCGTATGTTAATAGCAAATTACATGTAAACGATAATAAATTTTTAAAAAAGTAAATTAGTATTTGTTTTTGTTTTTGTGTAAATGACGAGCATAATGGATGAATCGCCGCCGCCAGTTTTTTTTTTTACGGAAGAATATACCTCGTCAACTTTCCTTATTGTTAAATTAACAAAGTTGGGCATCAATATAATGTGCATATATCGTCATCAGAAAACACAAGCTGAATTTTATCCTGAAACTGGATGAAATTACGCAAAGATTTCTACACTCCATTATATTAGGCGATTTCAATATTAATCTTAAAAACAGGTTGTAAAGACATTAATCACTATACTGATACCCTACTTAATACTGGTTACATTATCGTCGTGTGTATAAATGATTGTCGTAAGTTGAATTTTGGACAATTTTACATTATGAAGTAAAATTAGTTTTACTTTTTTCTTAAATTTATTAGTTTATGAAGTAAATTTTTCTGCTCTTTTAAATGATGTTGTCCGTTTTTCGATATATTCTACCGTTAGCTAGATATTCCATACTAAATTGTCGTATGTAGTTAGTTTATAACAGTTTTAATATTAATTTGTCGTATGTTGCTAAAACATACGACATACGACATCATTTCTATGTATTTGCTCTTTCCAGTAATAAATTGTCGTATGTTTAACATACAACATTTTAATACAAGATTATAATAAGAAATTATTGTATGTTTTAACATACCTCACATAAATATTCAAATATTAATATTACTTTGTCGTATGTTAATAGCAAATTACATGTAAACGATAATAAATTTTTAAAAAAGTAAATTAGTATTTGTTTTTGTTTTTGTGTAAATGACGAGCATAATGGATGAATCGCCGCCGCCAGTATTACCAAAAAAAATTCTTGAGTACGTAAAATTACATTTTTGTTTTATTTATTTTGTTTAACATTTTAAATTAATTGTTTTTGTTTACTTTTAAATATGGCAAATGAAATATTTGACGATGTCGAAGAAATAGTTAGTTTTGCGCCAGGTATTATATTTTTAAACAAACAGTTAAATTACAGTATTTTTCATTTCTATTCTAATCTATAATTATTTAGTAGTTATCAGCCACACACTACGTATTATGACATTCCGATAAGTTTTGAATACAAGTACTTATACGATACGATTTTTCTACTACAAAATCTACATTAACATATAACATACATACATACATAATGATATATATGATCAGAATCATGATTTTTTAGTTTTCTTTTGGAATCTAGAAATTTTTTATCCCATATGATTTTTTTTGTAATTTAGATGTCACGGTAAAATATACTTACACACCAACTACAGGGCCCCTAGTTAGCTTTATGTTTCGTTTTAAATCAGTTTTATTTCATATTTAAATTGTTTGATATTATTTAGATTTTTTATTAGTTAAAAATGTAATTATAAAAATATTATTCATGGGTACTTGTATCCCAAAACAACTAATTTCTGAAAAGTAGGTAGATATATTTCTATATTTAGTATGAAGTAGGTACTTCAAGAATAGAAAATAACTATTCTAAATAAATTCAAACAATTTCAAAACAAAATAAAGCCTTTTTAACCTTTACATCGCAACGTTATGAATGCTTTTGATCCATGATCGGGATCTGTTGTGTTTTGAAATAACATTGTTCATGAAATTTCTTGAATTTCATTTAATAATGTTTTAAATAATTATTGATATAATTATAATAAGTAAAATAACTTATAAAATAACTTAACGAATAAATAACTTATGTTTTGTCAAAAGTAATTTTTTTTTAATTTTGAATTTAGTATAGACACAGATATTGCAACCTACAAAAAAATTTTGTTTTGTATTGATTAAGACACTTAGAAAATGTTATAAAGTACAAGAATTTTTTATTTTTGTATTACCTATTAAATATGTACTAAGAAGTAATTTTGTTAGATAATTTAACTGAAATCAATAATTTATGTTATATTCTTTGGGATACTAAAACTTTGAAATAAAATTTAATATTTAATATAGCTATTTTTAATGCATTTTTTAATAACGCAGCAAGTAGCTATAAAAATAGGTGTAGATATTTTAAGATAAAACTAAAACACAGAAATACAGAGTTTAACAATCAATGTTATAACTTATTTTATTCACTGAAAATGAGAATATTTATTATTAAGCAATATTAACATACGACATTTATTATTAACATTTTGGAATTAATTTGTTGTATATTAAGTAACAAACTGTTGTATGTATTGTGCAAAACTTCAAACTTCAAACTTTGATTTCGTTTTACTCAAAACTATATTTTTTAACATACGACAATCATTTATCCACACGACGTTATATATAATAAGTTGTCTACAGAATTTGCTACAAGAACTATGACGAATACAATTATTGATCATCTAGGGGTCTCGGTGGCCTAGTGAGTAAGAGCGTGCCACGCCTGAATAGGAAAGACTGTGTAATTTCCTGTCCACATTTATGTGGCAGAGAAATGCATTAAAAAAAAATTATTGATCATCTCATATCGTTTGTTAACCAGTATGCCTTTTACTTTCACATTGCGGATACCTGCAGTGCTCTCGTTTTATCAAAAAGAAGAGAAGTGAAAATCTGTTTGAAGATGTAGTATTTTTCAAAAAAAAGGTGTATTATACGAAGTTTATATATTTTTTTATTATTTAAAATAAAATTAATATATTTTCCATTCTGTTTTATAAAACAAATTTAATGAGATGAGATGTATGCATTTTAAAAGAAGCTTTTAAAAATTTGAAGAGCTGTAGGTGCTATAGGATCTCCAAGGGTTGAGGATACATAAAGACTGTTCTGCAACATTACTCTTTTCAGAGACCTATTGCAAAACTTCAAACATGTAGTGCCATTACTTTATTACATTATTACGAAAAAAAAGTATTACATTATGGTCTTTTATAATTGAAATGGGATTTTATGTTTCGGTATTAGCGAATATATTGTGGAAACTCACTTCGTCCTAATAGTATACTTAATAGATTACTAATTCTTTTAAAGATTTTTTGTAAACGAATTGTCCCTAATTTTTCGCTCTGTTTATTGATATTGCTAATAAATTAAATGTAGTAAAAATGAAAATACTAACTACCGGCATCTGTAAATGCATAGTAATACGTGAACTATATTAATTAAGTTATATTAACACAAAAACAAAAGTTAATAAGTTTTAATTCATATAAAGCAAACAAAATTCTCCGGGTAACGCCGGGTACTCTACTAGTACACATATATTTCAGATTTACAATAAAAATAAAGATATACAACATAAAAAATTACATGACAGTAATTATCTAGAAAATAAAATTTTTTAAAATTATTAATTGCACTCTAACTTTATCACTTGTAATCTTCAGATTAATTACTATATTACTTATTACTACATATTAATAATTTCAAAATTGGCAAAATAACTTGTACAAATAATATGTAAACAATTAAAAAATGCACAAAAAATTTATAAATTGTCAAAAATTATTATTAGTTTGTTATTTTTTTTTATTTATGACAGTACAGTTTTTATTTTTTATTGTAATGACGCATGTAAATGATATGATTGATGTTCGTGACAGTTTAAGAGTACATAATTATACCCTACACTTAAAGTATAGGGTATATTAACTTTGGTATGGAATTTGTAACCACTAAAAGAAAGCGAGTTAGATATGGACATGTATATATTATATTCTGAATCAGAATTACCTTCTGAGCCGATTTAATGATGTCCGTCCATCCGTTCGCACAATAACGCAAAAGTTAGTAAAGGTAACTTTACGAAATTTATTTAGTACGTTACGAAAGGAAGGCTTAGTTCAAATCTGGACAAAATCGGTCTATGGGTTCGGATTCTGGAAGCTTCTTAATGATTCCGGAGCAAACGGGATTATCTCCAAAACCAACAGAGATAGAACTTTTACATTTGGCACAATGATGTTCCTTTCTGTTTGATTTATGTCTCTGAAATTTGAGAGGATTTGGTCCATGGGTTCGGATTTTGGAAGTTTCCGCATGAGTCCCAGAGCAAACGAGATTATCTCCAAAACTAACAAAGATAGAACTTTTAAATTTGGTACAAAGGTGTTCTGTCATCTTTTCTTTATGTCTCTGAAATTTAAGAAAATTTGAGCCTTGGGCTCAAATTTGAAAGGATTTGGACTGTGGTCTCGGATTTTGGAAGCTTCCGAACGAGCCCAAGAGTAAACGAGTATATCTCCAAAACCAACAAATATAGAACTTTAACATTTGGTTTACTGGTGTTCTTTCATGATTTATTTATGTTTCTGAAATTTGAGAGGATTTTCCACCAAAAGTTCTAATTTTAGAAGCTTCCGAACGAGCCGTAGAGCAAACGAGATGATTTCCAAAACCAACAAAGGTAGAACCTTTGAATTTTGTTCTTTCGTGTTTGATTAATGTTTCTGAAATTTGGGAGGATTTGGTCTATTGGTTCACATCTTGGAAGCTTCCGAACAAGTCCCAGAGCAAACAAGTATATTAACGTTCAAGCAGCTGCCAAAAAATGTATGGATTTTTAATTTAATTTGAATTATTCAGATGTAGAATATTAATAAGTCGGTTGCATCGACTTACTGTTACATTTACTTGTTTTTCTGATAAAAATAGAAAAGATATGAATAACGGAAATAATTTAAATATTTTATATCCCACTATACAAAGCCTACGGAACAAGTTAGAAAATTTAGAAACTTTAATTACCTCATATAATTGTCAAGTACATGTTATCGCGCTAACCAAAATTTGGTTGAAAGAGACTGAGAATTGTTTTTACAATTTATCTGGCTATGATCTGTATTTTTTAAAATCTGCAAGTTCCTTATGGTGGTTCAGCTATTTTTGTTAGTAAAAAGATTAATAATACTCTTATTCATACGGAAGAATATACCTGGTCAACTTTCCTTATTGTTAAATTAACAAAGTTGGGCATCAATATAATGTGCATATATCGTCATCAGAAAACAC
Source organism: Poecilobothrus nobilitatus (assembly GCA_947095535.1). Lineage (NCBI taxonomy): Eukaryota > Metazoa > Arthropoda > Insecta > Diptera > Dolichopodidae > Poecilobothrus > Poecilobothrus nobilitatus. The sequence goes on along the minus strand of OX352772.1, from coordinate 169,322,442 downwards.
AAGCTGAATTTTATCCTGAAACTGGATGAAATTACGCAAAGATTTCTACACTCCATTATATTAGGCGATTTCAATATTAATCTTAAAAACAGGTTGTAAAGACATTAATCACTATACTGATACCCTACTTAATACTGGTTACATTATCGTCGTGTGGATAAATGATTGTCGTAAGTTGAATTTTGGACAATTTTACATTATGAAGTAAAATTTGTTTTACTTTTTTTTTTAAATTTATTAGTTTATGAAGTAAATTTTTCTGCTCTTTTAAATGATGTTGTCCGTTTTTCGATATATTCTACCGTTAGCTAGATATTCCATACTAAATTGTCGTATGTAGTTAGTTTATAACAGTTTTAATATTAATTTGTCGTATGTTGCTAAAACATACAACATACGACATCATTTCTATGTATTTGCTCTTTCCAGTAATAAATTGTCGTATGTTTAACATACAACATTTTAATACAAGATTATAATAAGAAATTATTGTATGTTTTAACATACCTCACATAAATATTCAAATATTAATATTACTTTGTCGTATGTTAATAGCAAATTACATGTAAACGATAAAAAATTTTTAAAAAAGTAAATTAGTATTTGTTTTTGTTTTTGTGTAAATGACGAGCATAATGGATGAATCGCCGCCGCCAGTTTTACCAAAAAAAATTCTTGAGTACGTAAAATTACATTTTTGTTTTATTTATTTTGTTTAACATTTTAAATTAATTGTTTTTTTTTACTTTTAAATATGGCAAATGAAATATTTGACGATGTCGAAGAAATAGTTAGTTTTGCGCCAGGTATTATATTTTTAAACAAACAGTTAAATTACAGTATTTTTCATTTCTATTCTAATCTATAATTATTTAGTAGTTATCAGCCACACACTACGTATTATGACATTCCGATAAGTTTTGAATACAAGTACTTATCTGGATACGATTTTTCTACTACAAAATCTACATTAACATATAACATACATACATACATAATGATATATATGATCAGAATCATGATTTTTTAGTTTTCTTTTGGAATCTAGAAATTTTTTATCCCATATGATTTTTTTTGTAATTTAGATGTCACGGTAAAATATACTTACACACCAACTACAGGGCCCCTAGTTAGCTTTATGTTTCGTTTTAAATCAGTTTTATTTCATATTTAAATTGTTTGATATTATTTAGATTTTTTATTAGTTAAAAATGTAATTATAAAAATATTATTCATGGGTCCCAAACAACTAATTTCTGAAAAGTAGGTAGATATATTTCTATATTTAGTATGAAGTAGGTACTTCAAGAATAGAAAATAACTATTCTAAATAAATTCAAACAATTTCAAAACAAAATAAAGCCTTTTTAACCTTTACATCGCAACGTTATGAATGCTTTTGATCCATGATCGGGATCTGTTGTGTCTTGAAATAACATTGTTCATGAAATTTCTTGAATTTCATTTAATAATGTTTTAAATAATTATTGATATAATTATAATAAGTAAAATAACTTATAAAATAACTTAACGAATAAATAACTTATGTTTTATCAAAATTAATTTTTTTTTAATTTTGAATTTAGTATAGACACAGATATTGCAAACTACAAAAAAATTTTGTTTTGTATTGATTAAGACACTTAGAAAATGTTATAAAGTACAAGAATTTTTTATTTTTGTATTACCTATTAAATATGTACTACGAAGTAATTTTGTTAGATAATTTAACTGAAATCAATAATTTATGTTATATTCTTTGGGATACTAAAACTTTGAAATAAAATTTAATATTTAATATAGCTATTTTTAATGCATTTTTTAATAACGCAGCAAGTAGCTATAAAAATAGGTGTAGATATTTTAAGATAAAACTAAAACACAGAAATACAGAGTTTAACAATCAATGTTATAACTTATTTTATTCACTGAAAATGAGAATATTTATTATTAAGCAATATTAACATACGACATTTATTATTAACATTTTGGAATTAATTTGTTGTATATTAAGTAACAAACTGTTGTATGTATTGTGCAAAACTTCAAACTTCAAACTTTGATTTCGTTTTACTCAAAACTATATTTTTTAACATACGACAATCATTTATCCACACGACGTTATATATAATAAGTTGTCTACAGAATTTGCTACAAGAACTATGACGAATACAATTAGGGGTCGCGGTGGCCTAGTGAGTAAGAGCGTGCCACGCCTGAATAGGAAAGACTGTGTAATTTCCTGTCCACATTTATGTGGCAGAGAAATGCATTAAAAAAAAATTATTGATCATCTCATATCGTTTGTTAACCAGTATGCCTTTTACTTTCACATTGCGGATACCTGCAGTGCTCTCGTTTTATCAAAAAGAAGAGAAGTGAAAATCTGTTTGAAGATGTAGTATTTTTCAAAAAAAAGGGGTATTATACGAAGTTTATATATTTTTTTATTATTTAAAATAAAATTAATATATTTTCCATTCTGTTTTATAAAACAAATTTACATAAAATTAGAAATACAACAACAAAAACATAAAATTAAATTCAAATAAAAATTTTAATTTTGTTATCAAACAAATTAACAAACAATAAAAATATTCAATTAAAAACAAAAACATTCTTAAATCTTAATATGCAATATGCAATATGAAATGAAATAATGAATAATTAAATGTTTCCAAATAGCTATTGGATACAAGTTACTCAACACGTCGAAAACCTTCTGCTGATAAATATCCAAATATATACAACAAAACTTAAAAAAACAAAAGATTTCTTTTCTGTTTTTTTTAGTTTTGTGGTACATATTTAGAAGTTTATCAGAGGAGAACAATCTGTTGATTTATTTCTATCCAATAGCTCTTTCGAAAGTAATATTGAATTTACAGTTTCCACTTCCAAACAATTTCTTTTTTTATTTTTTATAGTACTATCTTGAGAAAAAACTTTTTCAGCTGTTGCACTGCTGTGCGGAAAAGATAAAATTGAACCAATAAAAATATTTAAGTTTGGATACATTAGTTCCCGTAATCCATTTTTCATAGTAAAAATTTCATACCAAAATTCATCTAAGTCCTTTTCATTAGAAAGAACAGACTGTCTTACAACTTCACGCCAGTCATTTTCAAGCTCTTCGATGTTGTCTTCTTTAATTAAATTTGGAAACAGTGAAATAAGGGACTAAGTTTTTTAGGGTTGATACTTGCAACAGCAATTAAAACCTCATCGTTGAAATTTATTCGATTTGTAATTTGTTTGCATAATTCTATGTAATATTTTTGGCAACGATTTTTTATATCATTTACGTTTTCTTCGAGAATCCCACTAGATTTAATCATTAACTCCGCTTTGGCACCAATGTATATATCCGAAATATTTTTAAATTGCTTTTTATCACTTAAATTTATTTTATTTATTATGCAGTTTTCGATATACTCAGTTTCTATAAAATTTGATAATATTGTTTTAAAATAAATTTTAATTGTAGGTAATAAAATATGAAATCTAGGTTTTTCTGCTTGGAATTCAATATTTATTTTGTTCGTTATTTTTAAAATATATGCCAGAAAATGTAGATAAATCCGGTTTTTATCATTCATTTCTTTCAATATGGTACTTGCCATGTCAACGTTATTTTCTAATTTAAAAGATAAAAAATTATGTACTCCATTGTTCTAAAACTCTTGATAGCATTCCATTGTTCTAAAACTCTTCATACTACATTCTCTAAAGACAACCATCTTGTGCTAGATGTTTTCAAAATTTTGTGTAATTTTATATCAAAATATTTTTAGAATTCTTGATATTCTTTTTGTCTTTTGGAATTATGGGAAAACGAGGAAGAATACAGTTGCCTTTGTCAACTCTTAGATACCCGTACGAACCGTTAGTATGTTCACAGCCTGTCACTCTGCTTACAATATTATTTTTTTAATATTTTAGTATTTTAAAATAATTTGGGTGAATTTTATAATTTCTAGAACTATGGGTTGTAGATATATTCAAACTATATGTTTATACATTCTTCTAAAGCAAATTCTAACCTTCCACATAACGATTACCAATCCAAAACTTTTTCAAATATTCTATAGTACCATTTAATACTAAGCGGTAAATATATATTAAATTTACTTAGTACAAAATAATAAATATAATTTTGTGCGAATTATATTATTATATTATATTATATTTAAATATTCCATTGACAGAATAATTTCTTATAAGTACAATAAAATACATATATGTATGTAAATACGGCGCTATATAATATACATATATACTCTTATCATTTATTCACTAGTGAAATATACGATATGTAAATAAACATGATATTATATAAGTATATATATATATCAATATCATATAAATAATAATAAAAATTCTTCAAGTAACCGTTATGTTGTTTATTTATTTACATTTTTGTACTACGCATTATATCCTCAACAATTTTAAATTATCGAGTAAAACAAAATGGAAAAAATTCGTTAAAGAAATTTGTTAGAAAATTTGAAAAAATCAAGTAACTCTTTCGTCAATTATAAAGTAACCATATATTATTAAAAAAAGTTATTTACAGAAATAAAAGTATAATATTGAAGCTTTAATTTTTGTGTATTGCTTCAAAAAATTTTTAACAGGTGTTCAAGTTACAGGTGTTTAAAAATTGGAAATTTTCAGTTTTTGACCCCTTACAGCTCCTAAACGGGGGGTGATACAAAAAAAATTTCTGAAATGACTCATACTTATTTTCAAAGATCTAACTTCTGTCAAAATTTCAAGTTTCCAACTTAAACCGTTTAGAAGATAGAAGGGTTAAAGGATTTTGAAAAATTTTAGTTTTGCATAACGGTAACTTAAGACACCGTATGCCACAAATATGTATTTATTGTATATATACTTTTAAAGCTAGTAAAAGTAGTAATCGTTTGGCAATTTCAAAATGAAGATATACCTTATACAACTTGTGCTATAATAATTTAAATATAGAGCTTTTTTGAGCTTTTGGGGAGCTGTAGCTCCGTAACGGGTGGGGCTACAAAAAAAAAGTATTAAAAATAAAATTAATATTTTTGTGAGATCTATCAGCAGCTAAAATTTCATAGCTCTATTTCAAAAAAAATGTCGGGATCTAAAAATTAGGTGTTCGAGAGCTACCCTAAGGCTTGGTCCAAACTCAACCAAAAAAAATAGGGAACCTACAAATTATTCCCAGAATATTTTGTGTAGATTTCAAGATTCTAGCTTTCTTAGTTTTTGAGTTAGCGTGCTGACGGACGGACGGACGGACGGACATGGCTCAGAAGTCTTAGAATTTTTTTCTGATCTGATCCATACCTTTGAAGGTATATCTAGCTCGCTTATTTCGAGGTGTTACAAACGGAGGAGTAATTTTATTATACCCGATCCTATCGTACGGGTATAAAAATACATAAATGTTTGGGCTAAAACCTCTATATTTCGCGGGGTTTATTTTGCTGAAACTGAAGAACATAAATGTAGAGAATGACAAACGCATCTCATCACATATAAATGTGGCTGACTCCTTTTAAGTAAATTGACAACCCCTTGGTTTTTCCCCATCATAACTGAAGCGTTATCTGATGCGAATCCAATTAAATTTTTCATAGGAATGTCATGTTCATTTATATAATTGGTTAGAGTTTCATGTATTGATGCAGTATCTGAATTAACTAATTCAATTAATCCTAATAACCGATGTCGAACCTTACCACAGTTATTATCAAAACAACGAGCAACAAAGGCTAGACATTTTGTTGTACTAATATCTGTCATTTCATCTATAATCAGCGAAAAACATTGGAATTTTAATATTTCCGAAAGTTTTTCAACACCTTCTTTCGCCAACAATTTTTTTGTTTATTGCTTCGCAATCTCGGAATCTGGAGCAACATTTTTAATCAAAGATATAAGTGGCGTAACTAAAACAAAAGGCAAGTTCTGTTCTAGTAAAAACATTATTGTTTTTAATTCTCCTGTTTTTAACAGCTTTTTATTAACTTGGTTGGGCAAAGGATGGAATCTTAGAAGCCATTTTAAACACACTTCCCGTTGAGCTAGAGACTTGAAATTTTCTTCATTAGATCAGATCCCGATGACAATACATGATTTTAAAATAATAATATCGAAAAACATTAGAGAAATTAGCTTAATTTCAAAATTAAATTTTCATACAAAGATATAACAGAATTTTTAACAGAATTATTACAGAACCAAAATAAAACATATTATCTAAATTTACTAAACTCACCAATACCAATACGTATAGGTAATACATAAATGTTTTTTTTTTTGTATAAAAGACTATTGTTTTTTATGTAACCATTGCATTGTATGCGTACTATCCATAGGTACATACTTCAAAATATGTAATAATATGTGCTTCGAAAATATTTTTGGTTTGAAAGCGATGAATTTGAAAGATATGAATGTGCAAACAAATTAATGTGCCGCACTTGAGAACACAGTGTAAAATTTAATATGCATTTACTTAAAATTTAGTAAGCAAGTGTTAAATTTAAGTTTTTTTTCATCAAATCAATTGATTTTTAGTATACATTTTTATTTATAAAAGCAATGTGTTTATTTATAATATTTATGTAGATATGTGTTTTTCCTTTCTTAATTATAATTAAAATAGGGCTTTTCTTTCGAAACTCTTAACAACTCTTAACTCTTAAAGTCTGTGAAATTAAAATAAAAGCTGGAGGCAACAAACGCATAACTATAAACTGATATTTTTAAATTTTGCCTCCAGCTTTTATATTACTTTCACAGACTTTAAAACTTATATATACTTATATTTATATATATATTTGACATATTGAAATAAACTTTTTCAAAGAAATATCGATTGTAACAATATAGTTTAGAAAATTACAGAAAAATTTGCTATTAAAAATTTATTTTCTACTTTTTAGTTCAAAAAAGCTGTTTTTTAAAAATTTTTTTTATTTATTTTTATCTTATCATTTTTTGTTTTCAAAATTTGTTTTTGATTTTTATTGCAAATTTCAGGTTGATTTTTTAAAGAGGATATAATATTTTCGTGCAAAGATGTTTTTTTATGACGCAAAATATGACAAATATTATTAGAAAGAACTTTCATACAATACTTACAGAAAGGATGAGCTTTATTTCCATTTTCAATAATAGTATTGTCAATAAATTCGATTTCATATTCATTTATTTTGTTTAGTTGAGATTCTTCCAAATTAGATTTACTGATATCATTTTCCGTAATTTTCTTTTTTTTTGTGGCTCTTCTGAAGCATTATTGTTATTTATCTCTGTCCATTTTTTATAAATCTTTGTAACACCTCGAAATAAGCGAGCTAGATATACCTGCAAAGGTATGGATCGGATCAGAAGAAAATTCCAAGTCGATTGAACCATGTCCGTCCGTCCGTCCGTCAGCACGCTAAATCAAAAACTAAGAAAGCTAGAATCTTGAAATAAATAAAAATATAAAAAAATATTCTGCGAGCAATTTGTATGTTCCCTATTTTTTTTGATTGAGTTCCGACCAAAACTTCGGGTAGCTCTCGAACACCTAACTTTCAGATCCCCACATTTTTTTTGAAATAGAGCTATGAAATTTTAAATGCTGATAGATCTTATAAAAATATTTATTCTATTTTTAATAACTTTTTTTTGTAGCCCCACCCGTTATGGAGCTACAGCTCCCCAAAGGTTCAAATAAGCTCTTTATTTAAATTGTTATAGCACTAGTTGTATAAGGTATATCTTCATTTTGAAAGCGCCAAACGATTACTGCTTTTATTAGCTTTAAAAGTGTTTATACCATAAACATATACTTGTGGCATACGGGGTCTTAATTTACCGTTATGCGAATCTAAAATTTTGAAAAATCATTTAACCCTTCTATCTTCTAAACGGTTTAAGTTAGAAACTTGAAGTTTTGAAAAAAGTTAGATCTTTGAAAATAAGTATGAGTCATTTCAGAAATTTTTTTGTATCACCCCCCGTTTAGGAGCTATAAGGGGTCAAAAAATGAAAATTTCCTATTTTTAAACACCTGTAACTTGAACACCTGTTAACATTTTTTTGAAGTAATACACAAAAATTAAAGCTTCAACATTATACTCTTATTTCTGTTAACAACTTTTTTTAATAATATAGGGTTACTTTATAATTTGCGAAAGTGTTACTTGATTTTTTCAAATTTTTTATCAAATTTCTTTAACGAATTTTTGCATTTTGTTTTACTCGATAATTTGAAATTGTTGAGGATATAATGCGTAGTGCAAAAAAAATTAAATAAATAAACAACATAACGGTTGCTTGAAGAATTTTTATATATGTTTATTTACATATCGTAAATGTCACTGATGAATGAATGATAAGAGTATAAATGTATATTATATAGCGCCGTATTTACATACATATATGTATTTTATTATACTTATAAGAAATTATGGAATGGATGAATGAATGAATGTATATGAATGGATGAATGGAAATATTTTTAAAGAAATATTGCAATGTATGGCGCTATACTTATAACAATATAAATATACTATGTGCGCCTTAATATAATATAATATTTAAAATTATATTTATTATTTATACTAAATAAGTAAGTACTAAGTAAATTTAATATACATTTACCGCTTAGTATTAAATGGTACTACATTTACTACTTAGTATTAAATGGTATAGAATATTTGAAAAAGTTTTGGATTGATAATCGTTATGTGGAAGGTTAGAATCTGCTTTTGAAGAATGTATTATTTATTTTATTTATTATTATTATTATTAGTTTAATTACTTTATATAAATTACAATATTTAAAATACAATCCAAAATTCCAATAACAAATTAATGATTAAGTTAATTCAATAAAAAATTATATTATATTACAAACATTACTATTACTAAATATTAAGGGGAAAAAAAAACAAATTTTTAAATAAAAGATATTATTAAAAAAAAAATATTATTTAAAAAATAAATATTAGGAAAAAAAAAAATTTCAAAAAAAATAAAAAAAAAAATTATTAAACAATGTTTAAAAATGTTAAAAAATAAACAAAAAACCCCAAAGGAACCAAAATATTAAATTAGGGAACCAATCCCTGAATATGGCTGCAACATAATCTTCTGAATCTTGGTAAAGAAGTTTCATTTTTTATATAATTTGGAAGCTGGTTGAATTTCCAAAACCCTTTATAATTAATACAGTTTTGAGCGAAAGCACTGCCAGCAAAATTAATTCCGATATCAGATGCATTTCTTAGGAAATAGGGCTGTACCTCTTCTCTCCTTGTTACCGCATTAGACAGATAAATTGGCGTCAAATGATTTTTCATTTTGTATACAAAGATCATAACCATCAATTCAATTCTCTGTTTTATGTTCATCCATTTCAGTGTTTGTAACATCAAGTTAATAGAGGTAAATCTATTGCATTTAAGTATTGTGCGCATTGCCCGATTTTGTAGTTTCTGCAAAATATCTAGCTCACCACTTGTGCATAAATAAATTATTGTTGCACAGTACTCAAAATGAGGTTTCACTATTACATTATATATGTTTATAGCACACAAAGTGGATATTTTGTTTCGAATTCTTTTGAGGAACCCAATTTTTTTACCAATTTTTCTAGTAATATAATCTATGTGTCTATGGAAATTAAGCTTATTGTCTAAAATAACACCAAGGTATTTAATCTCTTCGACCACTTCGATATTTTCAGAATCAATGTATAATAAAGGTTCAGGAAATTTGATTGCCATCGCCATTGTTTTTTTAGCATTGAGCTTTAATTTATTTTCTTTTAGCCAACTTTCAACCCTTGTTAAGTTTTCTTGCAATAATTTTCTGCATATTTCGTTATCCATACCAGATATGTAAATCAAAGTATCGTCAGCAAAGAGCATTATTTGACTGTGTTTGAGTATATTTTTGATGTCATTAATATATAAAAGGAACAACAGTGTACCAAGAATAGAGCCTTGTGGAACTCCTATATCAATCCGTTGAGATGTTGAAAAGCAGCTATTAATTTTCACCCTTTGTGTCCGGTTACCCAGGTAACTTTTAAACCAATCTAATGCGCCATGCTTAATCCCGTATTTCGATAGTTTTTGCAGTAAAATTTCTCTGCCTACCGTTTCAAAAGCACGTCTTAAGTCTAAGAACACTGCTATAATTCCCTTCTTTTTTTGTAATTCTGCTTTCCATTTGGAAATTAACCAATTTAATGCTGTCTCGCAGGAATGATTATTACGGAATCCAGATTGTTCTTCTGATAATAAACCATTAACCTCTAAATAATGACTTAATTGATTACTAACAGCTTTTTCGAGAATTTTTTCCAGCAACGGTAAAGTGTTGATTGGTCTGAATTCTTCACTTTTAGATGTGCCAAGAATTTTCGGTACGGGAACTACAATTGTTTCTTTCCAGCAATGTGGAAATAAACCCTGCATAAATGACATATTAATTATTTTAGTCAGAAAGGATCCAATAATTTCCCAGCAGTCTAGTATTATGTTGACATTCATATGTTGAAAATCATTTTTATTCTTAATGCTTTTAACGATAGCCCAGACTGTCCTATTAGTTACTTCTCTAAAATAAAAGTTTCCACTAAATTCAGATATGTTATTACAATGCTATTTATGAAGAATTTATTAAATTGTTCCGCTATTTGTTGTGCGCTCGTTTCAGTCACATTGTTAAATTCAATTGAGTTTAAATTTGCGTAGTCTCTCTTTAATACATATTTTTTTATCTCACGCCACATCTGCTTCTGTCCACCTGCATTACCGATCCGTCTTTGTATTGCTTGGTTTTTTGCTCGATTTATTTCACTTTTATATATGTTTCTAATTTGTCTATAGCTTTCCCAGTCTTGTATATCATTTGTTATTTTGGCTTTTTGGTAGAACCTAATTTTTTTCTTTTTCATTTCGTTAAGTTCGTTGTTATACCATTCATTGTTCCTGTTTTTTAATTTTCTTTTAGTTATAAACTTACGGATCACTTGATTTAACTTATCATTAACACCCCAGGCATATAGATCCAGACTATTTCCACTAATATTATTTATCTGTATTTTCCTTAACTCTGCTTTAAAACTTTCCTTATTATACTTAAAACATTCTATTTCCTGCTCTGTTACTTTTTCAAAATTCTTATTTATCTTAATTTCTATTGTCAGAGTTTCGTGGTCAGCTATTTTTGACATGCTGTCAACCTTGGCTATAATTTGATTAGTACCATTAGTCAAAACAAAATCGATTAATGTTCTGGTATCCCTAGTGATTCTCGTGTATTCATTAATCAGCTGCACATAATTATATCGCGATAAGATGTTTTTAATTTCTCTTTGACATCTTGTGTTATTGAGCTTCCAATCGATGTTAAAATCTCCACAAATTAGGACTTCAGTACTTGCATCTTCTAGCTCATCCAACCAATGAACAATACTGTCACAAAAGAATCTTTCAGAACTACTAGGAGATCTATATACTATTACTACAGTTATACTTATCTCATTTCTTGAACATTTGAGTGCTATCCACCATACATCTTTACCAATAGCTTTATTTTGTAATGGTTTGTCAATTTGCCAATGATCTTTTACGTACAATGCGACCCCACCAGTATGTTTAGATACTGAATCACATCTATATATTTTATACCCATTTAGATGTACTTCCACATCCTTTATGTCTGATATTAGATGGGTTTCACTTAACATAATCCACTCATACGCCTTTCCACTTATCATAACTTCCAATTCAGAAAAGTTGTTTAATAATCCTTGGATATTTAAGTAAACGGTATTAAAATTCTTTAATTGCTAGTATCCAATATGACTCTTCAATACCCTAAGCTTGCTTACGTAAGTAGGGCAATCTCGACTGAGAATATTGTGGTTTACATCTAGGCCTAATTGTAACTTTGTGTTAGAATTAATGCAGTTCAAGCATTTCTTAACTGGAGTTTGGGTACACTCATTTGTTTTATGTTCGCCCAAACATTTAGCACATACTTCTTTTTTATCACATTCGGTGGATTTGTGGTTAAATCCCTTACATTTGAAGCATCTTTTTACATAAGCTCCGTCAAAGACTGAATAGCGATATTTATTTTGCCAATATTCAATACTTTTTTCCAACTATTAAAATCAAGCTCCAAAACAATATTAAACAATTTTTTTTGATTTTCCCGGTATGAAATAATTTTTAAGTCACGTTTTCCAATCCATGGTTTTGCTTCCTTATTTTGTTAAACAAATCAAGTTCCTCATATTGTGTATTCATATTATAAATAGATATTCTTGGATTTTTTTGATCAGGCATCTTTACTTCATATTTATCTTTTAGTTTTTCCAAAAGTACTTCCTTTATTTTTCGGGTTTCTTCTTCATTTTCACCTACAATTGCTAAAGATCCATTATGTTTATTTTTAACTTTTGAAATTTTTAGATCCATTTCAAAAGGATCAATATTCTCTTCCAAGTCATTTTTTGTCTCCGAGCATTTTTGACTTTTTTTTGGTTTCACTATAACTGGGACTATGGCCTTCACAATAGAGGAGTACAGTGGCCTGTCAGATTTATTTACATTATTTATCTGTTCTTAAATATTTCACTAACTTTTTCTAATTCATTACTCAATTTCAATCCACTTTCACAATTACTTTTCAGTTGTTCATTAATTTCTGTTGTGTTAGTTTTAAATTGCATAACAGAATCGTGTAAGTTTTTTAACTCTTTTTCTTGAAGTTTTTTAACTTCATTTATTCTTTCGGTATACCGCTGCTCGATCGCCAGTAATAGCAGCTTCAGCTCACTTTCGTTTTTATTTAATGCATTCTCAAACTCTTCCTTATACTCTTTTAAATACTGCTTATTTTTATTTACGTTATCTTGAATGTCTTTCAGCACATCATCCACATTATGAATATACATTACGCAATCCTCACACATATATTTTATCCTTTTACTACTTCCAATCAAATTACTTGTAGAGACATCTAATCCTGAACATTTCATTGTAGTGTGAAACACTTTACCACATACTCCTGCACAATTAATGCCAGACTCGCCTCTGATTTTATTCCTACATTCACCACATTCACCACATTCAGTCATTATAATTTATAATATAGAGAGAAAAAAAATATTAAAAAAATATTAAAAAAATATTAAAAGATATTTTTTATTGTAGTGATTTTCAAATTTTAACTTTTTATTCGATTTCTGCTTATTAAATTACCAAAAATTTAACTAAATATGAATTATTTGTGACTGGGTACTGAATATAAATTTAATGGTGTAATAACAAAAATTATTAATTATAAATTTGTCTATTGTTTCTTTTAACTTTATTACCATTAACCATTAATATCGACACTTGTTTATTTTATAAAATTTTAAAAACATTAAAATAAGGAAAAAAAGTTTGAATGTCACTGGTGTGCAGTTATGTTTTCTGCTTTTTGTTTTTTTTTTTTTAAATTTATGTGAGATGAGATAATTGACACAATTTGTAATTAACAGTAAGTTTTGTTTGTTTCTCATGAGAACATCAATAATAATGATGGAGAAGAAAGAAAAAAAAAACAATTTATGTATTTTTAACTATCAATATTTTGTTTTTAAGGTTTTTTTCCCTTTTCTATTATTACTTTAAATAATATGTAAAAGATTATATTTTTTAAATATTTTGCAAGTAAATGCACTAAAGAATTATTATATTTATGAGTTGTAATTTTAAAGTTTATAGTTTATTTTATATTATTTTTTGAATTAACCAATATATTTTACCATCCGACAATTTAGAGAGACCAACCGTTTTTTTCTCTCAATTTAGAGAGACCGACCGTTTATGTATATATGTATAAACATATAGTTTGAATATATGTACAACCCATAGTTCTAGAAATTATAAACTTCACCCAAATTATTTTAAAATACATGTTAAAAAAATAATATTGTAAACAGAGTGACAGGCTGTGAACGTACTAAGGGTTGTACGGGTATGTAAGAGTTGACAAAGGCAACTGTTATGTTCCTCGTTATTATTTAAATTTAAAATATTTCCAGCACATTTTTTCGGAATTTTTTTTCGAGAGTGCTTCAATTTGCTTTTCAAATTAGTTGTCTGTAATACTCGTTTGTGCTGTATCGTTTTCGTTCTCAGCTTCGTTGATTTGAAAATCTTCTACGTCGATATCTTCGTATTCCATTATTATTTTTTTTCTGATGCATATGCTTTTTTTATTTCACCATGCGTTTTTGTTGTAAGTGCTTTTATAGTTTTTCTAACTCTTTTAATTTTTTTTTCAAACTCGTGTTTTCACTTCTCAATAATTTAAGTTTTTTATTTTCAGGCATTTTGGATTTCTTATTTTGTTTTGCTATTTAGCTAATTCATTAAGTTTCTTATTTATATGATTTTTTAAGTCATTTTTACAGATTGCGTTAAGCAATCCATATTATAAAAAACGCACTAAAACTTTGTTTTTTATTTTTATGAATATTATATATAAATAATATATCTATATTGTAGGTAATTTTTTCCTCCTTTTAGATATAATTCTTTTAATTTCTTCTTATTAAAACACTTACGTTTTTTTTATTAAAATTTTATTTAATATATTTTTCCCGTTTTTAGTTTTCTCTTTTTTAATTTTTTTTATACATATATAAATTTAATGATTTGATCGATCCGTGTGTCGGGTATGTACTGACTAGATTACTTTTTTTTTATTATCATTTGTATAAAGAACATAGATGTTTTATTTTCTTTAACACTATAAGATTAACAGTATAGTTTACAATAATTTTATTAATTTTAAAATTAAATTTAGAACAGAGCCGGACTAAATTTCATTTTGTGAGCAAAATAAAATTTGAAACTACTGTTCGACTAATCTGACTTATAATCGATCCCGATTATTGGTTTTATTTTATATTTTTTTTATATTTTTTATATTAATTAATAAAATATACATACACATTAAACACTGAAAGTGAGTTTATATAAAAAATGAGGAAGAGTGCAGTAGAGTAGACTGTGTCAACTCTGGGATACCCGTATGAACGTAATATATCCTGTTTCTATAAAACTTGGTCATCTTTTAAAAACATTCAGATGTTTTAGTACCGAACTACAGAGGTATATTTATGTAAATTGTGGAGTTGTATGACAGCTACCCGAATCTATTGCACCTAGCTTCATTAAGTTCCAAGAAATGCAAGAAGACTGAACCGGCTGCTTTAGACCAATCAAATTTTACAAAAGTTTTTCGCATGCAACTCGACACTTTTTCACTAAATTTCAGATAGCTAGCTTTAATAGACACTGAGTTATTTTCATTTAAAAAGAGAAATTGTATGGCAGCTACCCGAACCCGTCGCACCACCACAACCAAATTTTGCAAAAGTGGTTGCCGTAAAACAGGATCATCATTTGCAAGATTTCAGACGCCTAGCTTCATTAATTTCGAAGAGGTGCAAGAAGCCTGAACCGGCTGCTCTAGACCAACCAAATTTTACAAAAGTTGTTGGCCTGTAACTCGACACCTCTTTACTAAATTTCAGGTTCCTAGCTTCAATAGACACTGAGTTATTCTCATTTAAACGGAGAAGTTGTATGGCAGCTATCCGAACCCGCCTCACCACCACAACCAAATTTTACAGAAGTTGTTGCCATAAAACTTGATCATCATTAGGAAGATTTCAGAAACCTAGCTTGAACAGATACTGAGTTATTTCTATATAAAGATAGAAGTTGTATGGCAGCTACTCGAACCCGCCGACTGAAAATGTTGGATTTAAATAGCAAAACTAACAATTTTGCAAAAGTGACGTAAAAAAAATTTCTGTCTCCTAGCTCCTTTATTTTTTGAGTTATCGTGCGGACGGACGGACGGACGGACGTACATGGCTTAATCGACTCAGAATTCGATTCTGAGCCGATCCATACCTTTGACACTATATCTAGCTCGACTCCTTTAAGGTGTCACAAACGTAATGGCAAATTTATTATACCCTTGAACATAGTTCATACGGGTATAAAAATCATTAATAAAATTTTAATAACAAAAAAAATATAAAGTTCCAACAATTACAAAAAAATTTAATAATATATACATGCATATAAACAAAATAAATACGGATGTATAAACAAATTGGCTATCTCTTTTCTTCAAAAAAATCAATTTATATTATTTTCTGTTTTATTATGATAAGTCATTAGGATAAAACTGATTTTATACTTAGAAAATGCACACAAGAGAACTCGTTATCAATAACAATTATTTTTCTTCTTCAATCATTCTAATTTAACCTAACACACTTATAAGTATATAAAGAAATAAAAACATAATTTTTTATTGGGTTTATATGAAGTAACGTAACAATTCATATTTACATATTATATAAATGTTTATTTCTTAGTGAGGTAATATAAATTTATTTATCTAGTTTATTTTTTTCTTTTTAGCACATTTCCAAAAAAAATTTTGAAAAATGTGGTTATTCGTTTCACTCTGTCCGTCCGTCCGTCCGTCCGTCTGTTTACATAACTTCTACACCGTTAAAGATAGAGAAAAAAAATTTTAACCATGGGTAGGTCTCATGAAAAAAATAATTTTGTGAAACAACTTTTTCATGTAGCCCCATCCATTACGGAGCTACAGCCCCTCAAACTTTGAAAAAGCCCTATTTTTAAATGCATCTTATGTTATGCTTAAGATTTTTTCAATCGGAAAACGTCATTCGACAGGTATTTTATTTAACTTTGTAAATTAATATCAAAATTATATAATTTTTTTAAATTTAGTATTTAAATTTTTCTACTTTCATAGCTCCAGCACGCTTTTAGATAGAGGCTTGAAATTTTGAGGCAAGAAAGAAATTTTAGAATTAGTATAAGTTTGCTCAGAAAATTTTTTAGGGTCACCCTCTGTTTATGAGCTATTACGGCTCAAAAATAGAAAACTTGCTATTTTTGAACATCTATAACTTAGGTATATGTACATATTTTACTTCGGAAAGATATAAAAATTAAAGATAGAGTAATATATTTTAACGCGTGTTAAAGGTTTATTTTAGTTATATAGGGTTCCAGAGTTACAGCTCTTCAAAATTGCGAACAAGTCCCATTTTCAGATGTATATATCTCAGGCTCTGCGTAATAGTTTTGCAATCTAAAACCACCAGAAGACCGAAAATTTTATTATCTACATAAAACAATATCAAAATTATGCAATATTTTGTAATTTACTATTTAAATTTACCGTTAGGTGAAAACCATATTTTGCATGAAATTTCTTTTTTCATAACACCGGCACGTCGTTAGATACGAACCTGAAATTTTGAGACAAAAAATAACTTTTAGAATTAGTATAGGTTTTCTTAGAAAATTATTTTGCACTGCTCCCTGTTTAAGAGGTATTCGGATTGAAAATTTTAAAATTTGCTATATTTAGGCACCTGTAACTTAAGCACCTGTACAAATTTTTCCTCGGCAAGACATAAAAATTAAAGCTCCAGTAATATATTTTTACGTGTGCTAACGGTTTTTCTTACTTATATAGGGTTCCAGACTTACAGCCCCTCAAAATTACGAAAAAGTCCTATTTTCACATATTTTCTTAATACAAAAAATTTCTTTAATTTTATTTTTTAAATTTTCAATTTTTTATGCAAGTCACAATTCTAAACAGTTTGTATTGTATTTTGAAAATGTGCGCTTTTAAAAACCTTTGGTTTACATTCTACCTTGTTTATTTTCATTATTTCATATTATTTTCATACTTAGAATTAAAACATAAATACAATTATATTCAAACTGCTACTTTATGATAATGTTTAAATCATCCGGTTGAGGTATATGTACCAAACTAATAAGCGTTATGAATTAGATTCCCGAAGTATAATAAGGCTTCATATTTTCCGGAGAATATACTCCTGAATATGGAATTCGTGACACTTGCATGCCAGGAATATCATTTGTTAAATATTTATTATATTCTAAGATTTTGATTACCTTATAAAGACCGCAATATTTTGGTAATAATTTTTTATTGATACCAGCGGTCGTTACTACATTTTTGATCATGACAAAGTCACCTACTTTATAGATTGTTGCATCTTTATGTTTCTTATCATAATACCCCTTGTTATAATTTTGATTCCGAACTATGTTTTCTCAAGCTTACTCTCGTATCAGTTCTAAATCGCAAATATTATTTTCTTTTCGGACACCTTCTAAACGTTGCAAAATGTTATCACCGGTTTCACCTTTTTGGTTTATGCCAAACAACAACAAACTAGGAAAAAATCCAGTAGATCGATTTACTGTATTGTTTATCGCAAAATTTAATCTTTGGCAAATATGTATGCCAATTTTGAGTTGAGTCAACATCGCCCTCTTTAGATAACATTGAGGTTAATAAGCGATTAATGCTCTCTACTTGACCGTTATTTTGAGGCGATAAAGCTTCTATTTTGATATGTTGGACATTGGATCTAACTAAGAAAGTTAAAAAAACTTAGAATGGAAAACTTGTATCGTTTCGAACCAAAGTTTTGCTTTTCTGTGACCTTTTTATTATAAATCGTTTTGACTTGTTAAATTGGAAATACCAGTTTGTGGTTGATTTGTATAGATTTGTCGAATAGGTTGTCCAATCATATAAAGGAGCATTGTTTCCCCCCAATTGTATTATTGTTCCATATTCAGAATATATTTCTTCAAAATGTTTTGGTTCAATAATTGTATTTGTTGATTTTGCACGTTTCTCTAGCATTGCGAAGACTCTGTTGGGGGGAATATAGGAATGACCCGGTACAGGAAGTATTATTTGAACTTCCTCTATATGAGATGGTGCATTTATTTTAATCCAGTAAAAACACATTGCTATCATAGCAGTGATGAAAAGTTTCCGAAGCTCTTTATTTAAAATTTACTTGTAGGTCTGCTTTATTTATCAAATTAAAACCCTTTTTTAATTTTATAAATTTGGTCGGATAAAATTTTTGGGGAGTATTTTAAATCAAAATAATTATGATTTACGAATTTAATTTTTTGTAAAAAATAAACAGTATCTATTTTTTTTTACCACCAATATTGTATGTATGTGTGATTTTATTTAAACATAAAACGTTTACTGAGGGGCGTAGGTACACATTCACAAAATTTGACAATATAATTTTTACAAGAAAAAAAAAATTAGAAAATAAAATTCTTGAAAAAAAATTATTTCTATTTTGATTTATTATATGTTTATATGTATACATGTATAATAATAAAAACAAGTAAATGTAACAGTAAGTCGATGCAACCGACTTATTAATACGCTGCACCTGAATAATTCAAATTAAATTAAAACTACATAAGTTTTTTAAGAGCTGCTTGAACTTCTTCTTTACTGTCTTATTCAATTCGAATTTCAGAAACGTAAAAGAGGATGCCTCTTTGGATATGCTTGACACCTTTGTAAAAAAATTCAAGTTTTTTTCTTTATTAATTTCAAAGATATGCTTGTTAGTGAGAGTCAGTCTTGGGAGGCGTGAGTCAGGTACCCGAATTGCCACTCTAATTCATCAAATCCATCTCAGGGACATAAAGAAAACTTGCCAGAACACCATTGTACTAAATTTAAAGGTTCTACTTTTGTTGGTTTTGTAGATATACTCGTTTGCTCTTGTGCTCGTACGGAAGTTTCCAAAATACGAACCCATGGTTCAAATTCTTTCAAATGTCAGTTTCTAATTTTACAGAAAAGGAAACATAACAGAGCACCCTTGTACTAAAAGTAATGGTTCTATCTTTGTTGGTTTTGGAGATACACTAGTTTGCTCTGAGCTCGTTCGGAAGCTTCCAAAATCCAAACCCATGGACTAAATTCTCTCAAATTTCAGAGACATAATTCAAACATGAAGAGAAGGAACATGATTGTAAAAAACTTGAAGGTTCTACCTTTGTTGGTTTTGGAGATAATCTGGTTTGCTCCAGAATCATTCGGTAGCTTCCAGAATCTGAACCCATTGACCGATTTTGTTCAGATTCGAACTTAGCCTTCCTTTTGTAATTAGTAACCTACTGCATAAATTTCATCAAGATAGCTTTACTAGTTTTTAAGTTATCGTGCGAACGGACGGACGGACATCGTTAAATCGACTCAGGAGGTGATCCTGATTTTTATTTTTATTTTTTTTGTACTAAAACCGCAAACTAGGAAAATGATCCTTTGTACTTGAAGTAGTTGTGATTATATGGAATGGGATAGGGATGGAACGAATGAGAATAACGGGGAGTTGAAGGGTAAATTTGGGAAGAATCTGTCGAGATTCTTCTTAAATTTGGGCAAATTGTAAATATCAAAACCCCCAACTTTTGGGAACACGGTGGATGGTAATAAATTCCATATTTTTGTAGTTCTAACAACAAGCGAATTGCTATAACCAGTAGAATACCACTTAGGTAGTTCCACATAGTAGGAATGCGAATTTGCTGCCCCTCTTGTGATGCGTTTGAATTGTTTAAGAGGAGGCATCAGTGATTTTATTTCAACTGAGCAAGTGTCATAACCAACAAAATATCTATAAAAAAGAGAAAGAGCTTCTATATTACGAGGGATGTCAAGCGAGGCTATAGTATTACTCACTATGGGGTAGTTAATTAGACGGTTGGCGCCATTTTGAACTCGATTGAGAAAGTTTAAGGAAGTAGATGAGGCACCAGCCCAAATATGTGAGTTATATTCCATCTTAGGCCGTATATATGCTTTATAGATTTTGGACAGGTCCCTTGAAGAGAAATAAGATTTACACCTAAAGAGAAAACCCGAGCATTTGGCAGCACTTTTTGCTATATCAAAAATATGATCATTCCACATCATTTTTTGATTTAGCTGCATGCTCAAAATGTTTAGGTTTGCCGATCGGTGCACGATTTGCCCAAGAAACCTCAGATTGGGGTTATAATTCGTTTTTTTTATGTTATCAGACAGCATTACGTTTTGAAAGAATTGAACTCTTCTCTGTTTTTGAAGCCCCAACTGGCGACCTTAGTTAGATCATGGTTAACCGTATTGGTCATAGACAGCCTAGCTAAGTCAATTGCGGGGATTGTGGCATTTGACTTTCTCGGAAAATTATAAGATGCCAGTAGAGTGCTGTCATCGGCGAAACTGTGAATTGGATTGAAGATAGAAGATCGTTGATAAAAATCAAAAAGAGAGTAGGTGCAGGGACGGATCCTTGTGGAACGCCAGCGTTTATTTGAAATGTGTCAGACGTGTAGCTGTCGGCCAGAACACGAATACAACAATTGGAAAGATAGTCTTTAATCCATTTGCAAAAACCTGAACCAAGAGCTAGAGCTTGACATTTGTTCAACAGAGCAGCATGCCATACTCGATCAAAAGCTTTCGAAATATCGAGAGCAACAACAGCACATTCACCAGAGTAGTGAATGCTGCTGTTAAGTTTACCACTGAGGTATGTCATAAGATCACCAGTGTTTCGGTTGCTTCTAAAACCGTATTGACGATCATGTAAGATACCCCTATCGTCTTAATATTTTTTGAGTTGATAATAGTTTTCATAACTTTAGAAATGATCGAAATGATAGCTATAGGTCTATAGTTCGCTTTTCTCACCTTTTTTGGGAATTGGGGAAACATGAGCAACCTTTCACTGACTGGGATAGATACCAGTCGAAAACGAAAGATAAAAAAGGTTGCGCCGAGATTTCGAAATAGTTCCTGAGGTACTTTCCAAATCTGCACGAGCGATCAACTTCAGGAATTGTTGGTGGAAGTTGAGTTGTAGGAGAAAATGTGGAATTTGCAGCAAAAAGTCTTGCAAAACAAATTAGCTTTACCAGCCGAATCTGATATGATAGAGTCATTATTATCAATCAAGAGAGGAAATGAATGTTTTGCAAATGTCCAAAAAGAACGATTGGAGTAGGGTTGGCGGAGAATTTTATTCTTCAACCTCTGGTTATGCAGGAACTTTTGTTGACTAATAATTTTTTTACAATCATTTCGAGCCAATTTATAACTTCTACGTGATGCCTCCGAGATATTAGCCTTGTAAACTTTTCCTCTTTATTTCTGATGGCCTTTAAAACCATACCAAAGTTATTTTACCCTATACTTTAGGTGTAGGGTATAATAAAAAGAAAAGTTTTTTTTTGCTACTTCTTTAATACTTTATATGTAACCATGTAGCATGAATACATATTACATAATATCATAGATATATATATTATTACCCTTAGGTAGTCAATGAAGAAAATATTTTCAGTCAATTTTGAGAAACAGCTGACTGAACCATGCTTATATATTGCTTCAGTTTGTTCAGAAATAGGTTCCCAAAAGATGAAGTAAATTCATTTCTAATTTTAAAAATAATTCACTTCATAATATCACTTATTTTGTTACTTTACAAGTAGCTAAAATTTTGAATAACCTTAATTAAATTAAATTTTAATTTTAAAAACAAAATATATCAATTATTAAGTAATATCAAAACTTAAAATCTCGGAATGAAACTGGTTATGAAAAACTTCTTTATATTATTTTAACAAATATAAACAGCTGAGTGAACGAAATGTAAACATATTATAAAATGAATAAGTATTTTTATAATTATTATTATTATTTATTTTTTATTATTTATTTAGTAATTATAACTATTTTTTGACTGAATACGTTAAGATAGAAAATATATAAGAAGAAAAGAAATGACTAACTTCCTATCTATTAGTAACATATCTATGCATAATATCAACTCATACATATTATATAAGTATTGCTTTCCGCTTTAAACTTAAATTCCCTGCTTAAACCAACAACAATAAATTTGAAACATTTTTAATAAATGTGAATGCATATAATATATTTGTTTATATGCCTGCATATTTTATTTACATTCAAACTAATAAATAGAAATTTTTAAGATAAAAAAAAATAATTGTGTTCTGTTAGTAGGAAAATATATATACTTATGTATGTATTTATATTGTATAAACAACAACAAAAATTTTAACCTAAGATTATCTATTACAATAAGATGAGCTACTCTCACAACGTGACCAAATTTTTCTATTCTACTCGAAAAAACAAAAAAATTGAAAGAAATAGATAGTAATAAAATTTTATCATGTGAAGAGAAGACAAAAAACTGATATGAAACGATTTGGCATATGAAATCTCACTATACAGCAAAGTGGGTCGAAAGTGTAAAACGCAAAATAAATTTAAATTGTACTTTTAAGATTGGAAAAAAAAATTTTTTTTTGTTGTTTTAGAACATTTAATCCAAAATTTTAAAAACGATTTGCTAAAACAAATAATTTGAACCTGTAAAGAAAAGGAAAAGGAATCAAAATATGATTTTAAAATATATTATATTTATTTTTTACAAATGTTGAACACTTAACATTTTTTGGATTATATCAAAATCTTTAACATTTTTATTAAAGTCCTTTTTAACATTATATTTGTCTTTTTTCAAAATCAATTTAGTCAAAATTTAGAAATTTATGTTTTTTTTTTATTTAAACGAATTGGTTTTTAAAAAACACAAATATAATGTTATAAAAGATAAATTTGGAGTGAAGAGTATACATAGTTTTATAAAATAAGATTTGTTACATTTATTAGAACAGTGATAATTAAAATAATTTTTTAAACGTTCACATAATTTATATTCTAAATCTTTTATTCTACTAATTTTACTAAAATATTTAATAAATTTATTTTCTAAACTATCTTAATAATATCCAATAGGTACGGTTAAACAAAAAAATTGTAAAATAATAAAATTTTTTTTTTTGAAAATTTTGGGAAAATTAAAAAACAATGTATATAAAATATTGAAAATTAATTTTCATTAACTCACGTTCGGCACGTATTTTTCATTCAAAGCGGACGTGCTATTGCCGATTTTTTGAAAAGGCGAATCAAATCAAAAATTTTTCCTATTTGTTGTTAAATTAATCTGGAAATAAAACAAAAGTTTTTATTCGCAAATAAAAACTTTGTTCACTTGTAGTTTATTTAATCAAAAAAACATCATCTCACAAAGTAATTGGTTAACGCACAACACATAAAAGTGAAGTTCAGGACCCACACTGGCAAAATCAATACCAAACTGTAAAGTACTGTACCAAGCAAGAAACATCCCTATTAACGGATAAATTCTTCTAGCACAAGCGTATCTTAATATATTTGTATCTAGTGAAAGACAGGATATAGATCCCCCAGGGATCTCAGGAAGAAGACAAACACACCAGGAACAAAATCCTCAGGCTACCCAATGCAAGGTTTCAATAAAATTAACTCGGACAAAAAATTCCTTCAAGTGATTGCACTTGAGCCGGAGAAAACTATGAAAAACTACGACATATTTGGGATTAACAAGGCACTCGAAAAAGTGAGTAAACAATTTATTGGCAGGTATAACAGAGAAGGCAATATAATATTGGAAGTCACAAGCAGGAGAGTAGCTGAACAATTCATGTCAGAAAAGGAGGAGAAAACAGTCAAATTTGAATATAGCAAGCTCTCCCAAATCAACAAAGATAGAACCTTTAAATTTTGTACAATGATGTTCCTTCCCGTTCGATTTATGTCGCTGAAATTTAAGAGGTTTTGGTTCATGGGTGTGAATTTTGGAAGTTTCCGAACGAGCACCAGAGCAAATAAGATTATCTCCAAAACAACTAAAATATAACCTTTAAATTTAGCTGAGTGGTGTTCTTTCATGTTTTATTTAAGTCTCTGAAATTAGAGAGGATTTGGTTCATGGGTTCTTATCTTGGAAGCTTCCGAACGAGCTCCAGAGCAAACGAGTATATCTCCACAACCAACAAAGATAGAACCTTTATTTTTAATACAAGAGTGTGCTGTTATGTTTCCTTTTCTCTAAAATTGGAATCTGACATTTGAAAGAATTTGAACCATGTGTTCGTATTTTGGAAATTTCCGGACGAGCATAAGAGGAACGGGCATATCTCCAAAACCAATAAAAGTAGAACCTTTAAATTTAGTACAATGGTGTTCTGGCATGTTTTCTTTATGTTCCTGAGATGGATTCGATGAATTGGAGTGGCAATTCGGGTACCTGACACATACCTCCCAAGGACTAACAATCTTCGAAATTAATAAAGATGGAAACTTAAATTTTTTTACAAAGGTGTCAAGCATATCCCAAGAGGATGCCTCTTTTACGTTCCTGAAATTCGAGTTGAATAAGACAGAAAAGGGAAGAAGTTCAAGCAGCTGCCAAAAAAACTGATGGATTTTTAATTTAATTCGAATTATTCAGGTGTAGGGTATTAATAAGTCGGTTGCATCGAGTTACTGTTACATTTACTTGTTTTAACCTAAAATTTGTCTTGAATTGATAGGAAATTAAGTGTAACATAATTCTACACATATTTTGGCCACAAAATATAACTTTTTAACCATTTTCATTAAGTAAATTAAAGATACAGAACATTTTAATATTTAAAATTTTATTACTTTTTGTTCAGTCAACCATTTTGTTAAGAAAATATAACGGCTTTTGGTAAATCTGTTATGGGAGCTATATGGAGCTTATTAAATATATTATTAAAAAAAATAGAGTGGACCACATTTAATAGCAATATAAAGAAAATTTGAAATTAAGACACCATATATCAAAAAGGGAGATTACGATCCCAAAGCTAACTTATGTATGTAAAATTAAAATTTATAAAAGGTAATATATTATTAAGTTGTGTTATTTCCTACAACAAAAAAGTTCATTCGCTAAAGTAGCTAAAATATATTTTTCTTTTTTTTCATATCTACTACGTGTAGGAAAAACACATTAAAGAAAAAAAAAACACTATAGGTCCCTTAACGAGAAAAAATTAAATTTTAATCAGTATTATTATCATCGTATTATCTAATAATAAGCCTTGTCTCGTGAGCGTCTTTTTTGCAGAAAAAATTATTATTAGATCATTTGACAAATAATACTGATTTTGACATTGTTCAACTTTGCATTTTTATAAACAAAATTTTACAATAGTTATCTACCTGTTGACTCTAAACATTCAATTTCACCTGCTCTCATTCCAATTAAATTATTAACTAATTTTTCCTTATATAACATTTTCAATTTTTTTTTAAATCTTTAAAAATATGTTAAATAATTCTTTCAAATAGTAAATTAAAAAAATTTCAAATGTAAACAACTTTTCAAATGAAAATAATAAATTATTTTTTAATAAGTTATTTGAAAAACTAGACTTGAGGCTTATTATTTTATAATAATCGAATTATTTTTAAACCGTTCGTTTATATATCATTTGTTCTAAAAGTGCAGCTAACTTTTTATTAGTTGAGTAATTTTTATAGTTCTCTGATTGGTTGAGAATGCTACGCAGTTTTATAAACGACCGGAATGAAACTGTCAAAAATAATAAGTTAACTGATTAAAATTTAATTTTGTCTCGTGAAGGGACCTTATAATATGTAGTTTTACGTAATTTTGTTATGGATACTAATTATGCTGGGTACGCAAATAAATTTGTTTGTGTGCGAGTATAATCATGCCTTTTCCATTAAAAGGCGAAGTAAGTACGCCACAGTCACGCACCAACGGGGAAACTATTTTCAACTAACGCATAAATAATGTTCGTACCGTGCCGAATTCTTCGAAATATGCATCTGATTTTGACAGTTTATAAATTAGATTATTTTAAATTTATTTTTACAAAAAAAAAATTTTGTTGCATTGCATGTTGTATGTACCTAAATCGCTGAAGTTCTAAATAAAATTAAAGTTGTTCATGGAAATTACAGTTACAATTTATAACTTATTTCTTAACTTATTACCGACTACCGCATCAAAAAATAGTTCAATTGAACAATTTTTATATTTTACCTTTGCTAAATATAATATTTATCTAATTCTCAGAAAAATCTTGGGCATCATTTTTTTTTTTTTTTGATTTTGATTTAAATTAGCATTTACATAAAATTTTAAACTATCCTATCTCTGGTTAATAACCTAAAACTAATTTCTTTGGAGCCCTCTAGTAAATGGTAATACATTTTAAGTAAATTTAATTTATTTTGTAATTTGTTTTTGTTGTAATTTTGTTCCTAATTTGCTCTACTACTGTCGTATAAGAGTTCTTTATAGTATTTATCGAACACTTATAGAGCAATCTTGTAATAGTATTGAATATTTTTTGTTGTAATTTATTTTTGCATTATAATAGTCGTTTAAGCGATTTTATAAAAAATTATAGAAAAATTAAAGAGGTACTTATGTTAAAAAGAAGTGTGTGTGTGTTATTTAAATTTAAAGAAAATATATTTTGTTGCTTGTAGATTTCTACATGTGTGTCATATTTTGCTCTATAAGTTAAGCAAAAGAAACAAATTTGCTGTCGGACTTTCGCGAAGTTCTTCTTCTTGTTCTATAAAAGTTCTCGGTTAAAAATAATGAACTCTTATAGAGCAGAAAATATTAAATAAAAAATTAAAACGCTAATTTGTTGCCAATAATTAACTTTTTCGAGCAAATTTGCACGGTAAAGTGGTTTTAGAACAGTAATACAGGAAATTTCTTTCTATGGCGCTAATTAGCTGCGAAAATTGTTACTTGGGCTGATATTCTCTCCCAACATAGAGAAAAATGCATCCTACCAAAATCCACGCTTATCAACCTAATGACAGAAACTGTTTAACTTTCTTAAAAGAAAATGAGGTGCTGAGAACTAAGACAGACAAAAGATGCACAAAAGGGGAAACTTACGCAATCTACAACCAACAGAACAAACCAAGCCCCAACTATAACAAGATCATCAGACGACCACCCACCTCAGATATACTCACAATCAATAATGCAGCCACCAATGTAGTGATCGCCCTACAGGAAACAAATATCGGTAAAAACACTATAATACCAGAGTCAAATCGCTTCCACCAAGTCTTGCCAACCTCACAGAGGAAAGTGAGTCGAACAGTCTTCCTGGTGAACAGAAGGCTTCACCATGAGCTCATCTCACTAAATACCCATCTACAACACAGCTGCTTAAAAACCAAACTTTCAGGATACAACCGAGACAAAACGATAGTTAATGTCTATCTAGACCACCAAACCAACATCAGCAAGGCAGATTTAGACAACATCCTGTAGCAAATACAAGCCCTTGGCTAATAGTAGGAGACTTAAATGCTCGCAACCAAATGTTGGGTGACAACACACAACGGTAAGGGGTAAAATAGTCGAGAAGTGGGAGATGGAAAGAACCTGTGACACTTCTGAACAACTACAAGCATATACGTACATCAGCCAAAGCGGATAGACCTCTTGCCCGGACCTGTCACTATCAGATGATACCATCGGGATCTCATCTGGGATGTTGGTAGCAACTCAAAAGGCTACAATCACCACCCGATTATGATAAACCCGCCAAAACAGGAAAACAATCAAATGTGCAAAGAGCAAACTACATGGAAAAGAAGGCGAACTGGAAACTTTTTAGAAACACAGTGGAAAAAATTTTAGAAGGAGTTCCATCATCTGCAAATGTAATAAGGAAGCCACCACAATAATAAAGGCGATCCGAACAGGGGCATACAAAGGAATACCCAGATCCCGGGGTACCTTATACTCACCTAATCCGGTCTCTTATAACAAGAAGATCCAGGACCTTTAAAAAGACAAAAAAAATGGAATGTGTTCCAAAATACACAGAAAAAAGAGGATCAAATCGCCCTAAAAGGAACCAACGACATGCTGAGGCCGAGGATTAAAACGGCCAAGAGAGAAAAATGGATTCAATTCACTAACAAAATAGACGGCCAAGACCAAACTAAAACCTGGAACAAAGTAAGGAGGATACCCGGTAAAAAGAAAGCTATGATCCTGAAAATTGAACAAAACGGGCAATTATTAACCGACCTTCAAAAAAATGCGAACTACCTGACGGCTAGATACGTGCAAACGCAAGACACCACAGGATGCACAAACTCTCCGTAAGACAACGTACGTTACACAGGCGAAGAAAACGCATTAATAGATGCAGAAATCAACTGCGCCGAAGTCGGGGCGGTACTAAAGAACTTCAAGGAAACGACACCGGGTGCGGACAAAATCTCTTTTGAACTCCGAACTCTTCAATATATACGTCAGCGACCTCCCGAACTCTTCAATATATACGTCAGCGACCTCAGCACAGCCCTCAACGAGGTGAAGAACATTGAAAGCTACATTTATGCTGACAACATAGTCATTTAAACAAGGGGTAACCCAAGGATAGGCAAGGCGGCAATAAAAAGAGCCATGGGTGTAATAGAAAATTGGACCGAAGTAAACTGTGGCAGAATTTCGCCAGAAAAAACAGAGGCACTACATATATGCAGAAAAAGAACGTGCGATCCAGGTTCAATAAGACTACACAACAGGGATATAATATACAATGAAGAAGTCAAAATATTAGGTCTCACCCTAACACCGAAACTAAGCTGTACCAAATACGTCATGGGAGTACAAAAGAGCATGTACAGAACCAACAATTTGCTAAAGTAGATATGTAGAAGAAAAATTGGCCAACCAGTGCACGTGGCGGCGAAAATAGATAAAATTTTGCACAATGGTAAGTTAGACTACTGCCTTTCCATATACGGCCAGACCAACCGAAACAACCTGACCAAACTGCAAAACGCCATCAACTAGACAGCGAGGATCACAATAGGAGCCCTAATACCGACAAAACGAGAGGCACTAAGCTATGAGGCGGATTTTCCACTTCTGCTTGAAAGAGCAAACCAGCTGCGGCTCAAAAACATCACAAGGAAACTATTCGCGCCAAGACACCCGCTTAAAAAATTAGCGTATGAGATCGCCGAGCACCCTACAAATGCATCTACTATACAAATGGAACTAGAAGAAATCCAAAACCTGGGGATCCCCCTGTGTCCAAACAAAACAGACGCGTCCAAAACCCAAAACAGCGTCAACTATACAGTGATAACTAATAGAAAAACGATAAAGCACGCAATACTTGATAACAAATGTGCAATTTACGTTGCTGAGCTGAAAGCAATGCTCGACGCCACTCATTCTATACAAGGAAACCAAGCTGGCGGCAACAAGAGATATATTATATATACCGAGCGCTGTAAAATGTATCCAAAACTCGAGCAACCTAGAAATTATGGCCGCCCAAGCAAGCCTGTATGACGCCAAGGGTGACATAAAACTGAATTAGATACCAGGACATGCTAGCAAATCACCGTTACTAGTTGAAAGAACTCCCTCTCTCAGCCACTCCTTAAACTTAGTAAAGGAGCATACCCTAGAAAAAGGAATACATAACTTGAGGATATTCACGTCTTTCACAAAATACCACTCAGACATTAACAACACAAAAGGCCAAATAATAATAAACAGCAGGGAGCTAGGAGAGGGAGCAATCAAGCATTTTGTAGCCAAATGCACTAGCAACACAAACATTAATTACAAATACCAGCACTCAGCAGAGCACCCTATGGCCCTAAACACACCCACCAAAAGGGGCCACTACAAAGAGCTGCTAAGATTCCACCAAACTTATCAGAAATTTGGAATGCTAGTGCAAGATGGAAACAACCCAAGGAAAATAATACCATAGTGCAAATAAAACCTAATTTCAAAACCCAATAATAAAAACAAAATAACAATAAAAAATCTAATAACGAAAACATAAATAACAAACTATCAAAAACCTAAATAACAAAGTAAAAGTAGTATTTTAAAAAAAACTAAAAAAAACCTAATATTAAACCAACTTAATAAGTAAATTCTAACAAAAATTCTAATTCATAACCATAATTCTAAAAACATAATCATAAAAAAAAACCTATAATATAAAACCGTATATTAAACCTCCTAACTAAAAACCAATAATTAAAACAATATAACTATACCATACGCTACATCTAAGTATAATTATAAGAACTAAAAAGATATATATAATATAGCAAATACATAATAAAAATAAACCGGTAACCAAAAAAATCTGCAAATAAAACTTACAAAAAAATTTTCAACAATAGTTAAAATCCAAAATTAATATGACATACTTAAATATACCACAAGAACAAAAACGCCTGGTACACTTCGATAAGTTTTACAAGAGTAATCGAGTGAAACAATTTGGAGTCGCGGTGGGTTGTTTCGCAGGCATTTTTTTTGGGCGGATGACTCCAAATTTCAAACAAAGGTGCAATCAAATAAATAAAGGTACAAGGGTGCAATCACATAACAAGAGCAAAAATACATACGCCGCAATCAAACAAAAACAAATATCAAAAAAGAAAAAAACAACCAAATTAAGCACACTAAAATGAATTAGTAGTTGCGATACTGGAACCACCAGCAAAGCCAATAAACAAAAGAATCAAATGTCAAAATATTAACAACAGCGCCAGCACTCATAGTTTTCGTAAACACATCAAAATACACAGCCTGGTGGTAAAAAAGTGAAAAAAGTGAAATGATTTTTCGGGGCTTTGAATTCGCTAGAATTTGAATTTACGTACGTATTAATTTTTTTCTATTGTAAAAAAACAACCCACATTCATACCAGGAAACAGCGGTTACAGCTATCTGGAACATTTATGTACCACGGTACCTGGGTATAAATAAATAAATAAATAATATCTACATAAAATTTTCAATTAAAATACATTAGATTGAAATATATTTTTCATATTCAAACTTCAATAAACAATTTAAAACGCTTGCGATTATTACTTTTTTATTTAATTTCAAAAAATTTCAATTAAGAATTTAAAATATTTTCGATTATTACTTTTTGCCACTATGTACTTAAATGAATAAAATTAAACACAGTTTCGCCTTTAAAAATACATTGCAATTTAATTTTTTTTAATTTTTATGTACACAACGGCCGACACTTTTATATGCACAGTAAGATGGCACAGTAAAAAGCCAGAGTTCCAGGACGGAAAATATAAATATTTTTTATTGCTTTAAAAAAAACTTACATTGTATAGTGTAAGGAATGGAAAAAATTCAAGGACAAGATAATTGCTTTTGGTACTTATTAGTAAACATAAAAATTATAAAAGTAAAACAGATGGTGTTATATATTTAAAAAATGTATTTAACTAACAAAGCTTTTACAATTTTGCGATGATCTGCTGTTAGGAGGCTGTATTGAATTCGAATTTTGATTCGTTTGGTAAAAAGCAAGATAAATTAGTAATTTTGAGTTACTTAAAAAACCAATGTATAATTTTTAATTAGAAACAGTTACAAAGTAACTAGATGTATGTTGACAATATTGTTGTGTTTATGCGTGGTATAGATGTTGTGGTTATAGTATGAACGCCTTTTTAAAAAATTTAATAATTTAAATCAACTAGAAAACGACAAAATGATTCTAAAACCTTTCAAAATGTATTTGGAAAATATAACTCTTACAAAACTTGAAATATCTAAAATTATGTGGCGAACAGCAGGTATTAAGGTTTCAACAAGAAGTTTATATAAGTACCAAAGCAACATTTTAATGTTCAATGCCAATTATTCAAGGTTATTTTTTGAAATTCCTGTAATTTTAAAGGAACACATCTGCAATATAGTATATAAAACCATTAAAATAAATCAAAATACATAATAATATCTAATTTAGTTTTATTTTTATTTCTATTTTTAGATAGCCAATTTTTTTAATTAAAATTATTTAAGATTATTAAATCATTAAAATAATCAGGGTCTCCTTGCTGATCATATTCCAAATTTGAGCAAATTCATCTTCATCTTCTTCTTCGTCTTTCCAAAATTCCAAATTTGACCAAACTGATCTTCTTCTCCTTCGTCTTCTTTTTTCAATTCATCTATCTGAAGAGGTACCATAAATTCTTCTGTTTCCCCTAGCTCCTCATCTTGCACAGTGGATGTAATTTCATCATACTGAATCTGAGTTTGTGTATTAAGACGGTCAGTTTCTTTAAATGGAAATGTTGTCGAATCAGCTTGCATTTTTAGTCTTCTGTTCAATAAAAGTCAGAATGGAAATGAATTAAATATACAAAAAAAGCCCGCTTATATACTCATGTACAAAAGTATAAAAGCAAAATAAATTTAAGTAACTGATTAGTTTAAACCATGCTTTGGTCAATTATTTTATGTATAATAATTTTTTTTTATTATTTCTTTTCATTTATTTCCAAATTATAAAAGTATAAAAATACATTATAATCTTAAAACTAAAACTATATATCAAAATTAATTAATTAAGAAAGTTCATTATACAATTTAACGGAAATAATTGAACAGTTCATCTTTTATACTGCTGTATAACTGACGAGGAACCGGCAATTTAAAAAAGCTAAAGTAATATATTATTTATAAAAAATAAAATATAATATAATATAAAATATAAAAAATAAAATAAAAAACAGTAAAGTTAGTAAAAAAATATAATTAAATACAAATAATTAATAAATAATTGTAAAAGTAAAACAAAGAAAAAATTTAAAAACACTACGGCATTGAAATTTGGAAGAACAACAGAGGAATTACTAATCTGAAAACAAGCAATCAAGATTTACAGAAATATTAAATTAAGTTAACAGATAAATACTCAATTTCAGAGTTGTCAAATTGAAAAATCCAATGACACACATTTGACGAAAAAAACAGTGGATTTCTATCATTTCTGATAAAGCTAGGAAGTTTTTTTGAAAATTTTTGGAACAAGAATGTCAAAAAAGTGACTAAAATGAAAAGTAAGTATGAGAAATAAGTAGTTACCATTATTGATTTTCAAATTCTAGTTTAAAATATGGCGTTGATTTTGATAGTCCGACCTAATAAAAGATATTTTCAGTGTTTTATTAAAGTAGAGGTGCCGAAGGGGAAGAATATTAAGTTCTTTAAACAGAGAAAAACTAGAAGAGAAACGACTTTTCCTTGAAATAATACGAATGGCGTTCTTATGAGAATATAGCAAACCACTAGTTCTGTTGAAATATATTTAGTTTTTGGGCTAGCAACTAATTTGTGTAAAAAGAACCATTACCTACTCAGGTTTAAGTCATAGTTTAAGTTACAAATAATATCAAAAGAATTTTTACAAGAGTAACTGAAATTCGTATGTAAGTGCCTTTGAAATTCTGCATGAATAAAGAATTAATGTAAATATTAAACAAGATAGGTTCAAGGACTGACCCTTGTGGATCCAACTAGAACATTTTTCACAAAACTAAAATTATCATCAATTCTTAGTCTCTGCTTTCTCTCTTAAGATAGGAGGTAAATCAATCAAGCAAAAACCAGCGAAAGCCATCTTTTTATATTTTTTTTAACAGAATCTGATCACAGACAGTATCAAATGCTTTTGAAATATCAATGAATAACACAGAGGAGGAATTCTAAATGACAGGCAAAACGTTAATTTCCTAGAAGAAAATTCAAACAAAAACGAATAAATAACACATGGCAAATTGATTTAGTAGAAATGTTACCTTATGCAAAGTGTAATAACGGTTATAAATATATGCTGACGGTCATTGACACTTTTTCTGAATATGCCTATGCTGAACCTGTAAAAACAAAAAATGCTGAAGATGTTTTAATTGCCTTAAAATCAGCTATTAGTAGAGCTAAAATCATACCAAAAAATATTCACTCTGATCAAAGTCACGAATTTTTTAATTCACAGTTTTAAAATTATATAAAAGAAAATCAGTCAATCATTATCATATATTTAGTGAATTAAAAGCATCAATTGTTGAACGATTTAACCGTACATTGAAAAATTCCATGTGAAAAAGTTATATAAATATATTATATATATGGGTGCATGAGACTTTGCTGAAAAAAAAAATACCGAACGAAAAAATCCCGAAAATAAATCCGAAAAAAAAATCTCGAATTTAAATTTGGTGGAAAAAATCACGAATGTTACAAAATTCCGCAAAAAAAAAAATCCTGAAAACCAAAAATACCCAAATCAAGGAATTTCTGTTCAAATAAGTACATATGTAAAAAAAATATAAAAAAGGATTTCAGAGTATAGGATACGAAACTAGATTATACGCTTTCTCCAAAATTCTGAATTGAAATTCTGAATTAGGAGGGATTTTAAAGTTGGACTCAAAATCAGAGTTATACGCCTTTTACAAAATATTTATATACATATTATATATGTGACATTCTAAATTAGGGGATTTTAGAGGATTCGAAATCAGGGTATTCCCTTTTTCCAGAATATTTTTATATATGTAACTAAGTGCCAGATTCTCAATTAAAAGGGTTTTTAGAGTTGGATTCAAAATCAGGGAGGGTGTCTCCTTTTTACAGAATTTGTATATTTTGTAACTTAAATAAATATGAAGTTGGAAATTTTGTAAGAATAAGTAAATATAAAGGTCATTTCGAAAAAGATTATCAACCGAATTGATCAACAGCAATATTTAAAATTAAAAAGATCAATAAAACTTATCCTACTACATTTGTGTTTACTTATGCGTACATAATCTCCCACTTTTTGATTGCATGTAAATGTTCTTCAAAATATATTTTTCATTTGCTTTTGTAACTCTTTAGCACATTTCCAAAAATTTTTGAAAAAATGTGCTTATTAGTTTCATTCTGTCCGTCCGTCCGTCCGTCCGTCTGTTTACAAAACTTCTACATCGTTAAAGATAGAGAAAAAAAATATTAACCATGGGTAGGTCTCATGAAAAAAATAATTTTGTGAAACAACTTTTTCATGTAGCCCCATCCATTACGGAGCTACAGCCCCTCAAACTTTGAAAAAGCCCTATTTTTAAATGCATATATCTTATGTTATGCTTAAGATTTTTTCAATCGGAAAACGTCATTCGACAGGTATTTTATTTAACTTTGTAAATTAATATCAAAATTATATAATTTTTTTAAATTTAGTATTTAAATTTACCGTTACGTGAAAATCAAATTTTGCATGATTTTTCTACTTTCATAACTCCGGCACGCTTTTAGATAGAGGCTTGAAATTTGGGACAAGAAAGAACTTTTAGAATTTAGTATAAGTTTGCTCAGAAAATTTTTTTGGGCCACCCCCTGTTTATGAGCTATTACGGCTCAAAAATTGAAAATTTGCTATATTTGAACATCTATAACTTAGGTATCTGTACATATTTTACTTCGGAAAGATATAAAAATTAAAGCTACAGTAATATATTTTAACGTGTGTTAAAGATTTATTTTAATTATATAGGGTTCCAGAGTTACAGCTCTTCAAAATTGCGAAAAAGTCCCATTTTCAGATATATATATCTCAGGCTCTGCGTAATAGTTTTGCAATCTAAAACCACCAGAAGACCGAAAATTTTATTATCTACATAAAACAATATCAAAATTATGCAATATTTTGTAATTTACTATTTAAATTTACCGTTATGTAAAAACCATATTTTGTATGAAATTTCTTTTTTCATAACTCCGGCACGCCTTTAGATACGAACCTGGAATTTTGAGACAAAAAAGAACTTTTAGAGTTAGTAGGGGTTTTCTTAGAAAATTTTTTGCACCGCTCCCTGTTTAAGAGGTATTAGGGTTGAAAATATTAAAATTTGCTATTTTTAGGCACCTGTAACTTAAGCACCTGTACAAATTTTTCCTCGGCAAGACATAAAAATTAAAGTTCCAGTAATTTATTTTAACGTGTGCTAACGGTTTTTCTTACTTATCCCAGACTTACAGTCCCTCAAAATTACAAAAAAAGTCCTATTTTCACATATTTTCTTAATACAAAAAATTTCTTAAATTTTATTTTTTAAATTTTCAAATTTTTGTGCAAGTCACAATTCTAAACAGTTTGTATTGTATTTTGGAAATGTGCGCTTTTAAAAACCGTTGGTTTACATTCTACCTTGTTTAGGTTGAAGTTTAGTTGTACGATAATATGTAGAGTTGTATTTCTCAATAAGTGAGGGTAAAATAGATATCCATTTATAATTACCTTGAAAACTAAACTGTTTCCACATTGAAATTTTAAAGTACGGTTAAAACGTTCTACTATGGATGCTTTCATTTCAGAATATGCATGATAATGATTAATTTTTTTTCTTTCCATAAGTTTTCTAAATTCTTTGTTAAAAAACTGTTTACCTTGATCATATTGAATATTTTTAATTTATTTTGTACATTTAGTTCAAAAAAGCTGTTTTTAAAAATATTTTTTATTATTATTTTGTTTTGTCCTTTTAATCATGTATAAGTTACATACTATAGTAACATATTTTCCAACAGTAAACATCATAAATTAGCAAAGTACAAACTTTGTTAAAAAATATATTTATTAATCTAATAAGATATTAACCATATGAATCAGACAAATAAATTTCAAGTTATAGCTCTTTTAATCAAATTTGTTTGATTTCGTAATTTAGTATGTAGATACGTAGATAAGAAAGATACTATATTTCCGTATAACAATATACGTTTTTTTTTCTAAACTCATTTCTGTAAATTAATTCTGTAATGTTATAATACGATAGCAATATTAACAATTTAGCATTTGTTAATATAATATTTTCTTTTTTTAGGCGAATTCTCATTCCGTAATCATAGTATACATAATTTTATTCTTTTCTTAAAAATGTCTGAAATTAATTCTGTAATGTAGCAAACTATTAGACTTTTGTTTTTGTTTTTTTTTTTTTAGTATTCATTCTCCGTCAATTCTCAATTTTTCTTTTGTGTTATTTACTTCACTTAATGTTGAATGAGCTAAAGATTTATTATTCTAATAAAGAAATTTAGGATTGTTCAAATTTCTCATAATATGTTTAGTTCCTTGTTCAATAATTAATGGTATGTAATAAAGTAATTTAAACTGTGGTAGAAAATACGTTCGCTAAAGTATAAAAGAAAAGACAAAAATTTATTTTCATCAATTGAGTTCTACACAAAACTTAATTCAAATAACAGTATTAGTACCAGTACCAAAAGAAAAAACAGGTAAGTAGTTTTTAAATTAAAAAAAAAATTAATAATCTTTTTTTTAATTTTTTCAATTATGCTATATTGTTAATTATTTTTTGGGACTTCGGTAGCCTAGTGCGTAGGCGTGTGGCGTATTAACCGAAGGAGTGTGGGTTCGATCCCTGCACAGGTCGTAAGTGTTTTTTTCTTTACATACCCCCCTTACGACCAAATATAATGTAAATATATAGTATATAATATAAACAAAATAAATAATATTAGTATATAATTTAATAATAGTATAAAAACCTATAATGGCCTTAGTAGCCGATGGTTCAATAATATTCCATTACATTTATGTATGTAATATTAATATAAATAAATAAATAAATTATTTATTTTATATTTCATTTTCATTTAGGAATTTGTAGACAGTCTCATAGCAATCGGAAACGGGGAGTGAGGATAGATACACTGGTGAAGAACGTGATGAACGAGGTAGAAGATAATCGGATCCTAATAGGTGGAATATGGCTCCGTTTGAGTTAATTCCAAAAAGAACGCTGACTCTGTGGTAAAATAATAATAGTAATAATAATAATAGTGCAATTAAATAGTATAATAAATACTACAATAATAATATAACAATAATTATAATAATAATAATAATAATAGTAATAATAATAATAGCTACTATAGTGGGGCTATCTTTGGTTATATCATGCAAGTAAGGTGTTATATACTGCTGCACGTTGTAATCCCACTGATGGCGCTGACTCTGTTGTAAAATAATAATAATATTAATAAGAATATTAATACCAATGATAAAAGCCGCTACAGTGACAGTGGGGGTTGCCTTCAATAATTACCTCATGTAGTAATATATATATTATTACTATTACTACATGTTGTAACTATTGTGACGGCTTTAGTCACTGTTAGCAAAATAATAATAGGCGGATTCATTGTTTCCTTACACTTCCACTTCCAATTCAATGTTTCCGTATCCATTTTCCTATCCTTTCCTATCCCTACTCCCTAGCCAATATACTGCGTTCGCAGGTAAGGGTTTCATCCCACTATGTTGGCTAAAGGGGGAGGTGGGTTTAGTCAGTAAGAATCTGACACTACCAAGGGGAAATTCTTGGTGTCTTTGGAAGATTCCCACCTCCCTTTGGAAAAAAAAAAATCTGAATAAATCGTCACCATTCAATTCATCTTTATTATTAGCAACAGCAGTAATTTTGTTTAGAAATTTTTTATATTTTTTTTCTGTTGAAATAGTTCTGTTAATAACGTTTTTAACAGCTTTTATTGAACTTACTTGTGGTTAAAGGAATCATAGAATCTTGCAAGCAATTTTAGACACACTTGCCGTTGAGCTAGAGACTTGAAATTTTGGACACGGTTTAGATTTCGGTGGTAATACATGATTCTAATAATACCAATAATAATAATACCAAAAAATAGTAGAGAAGTTAACTAAATTAGCAAAATAACATTTTCATACAAAGATATTATAGATTTTTTAACAAAATTATTACATAGTAAAATAAAAATATGAAATTTGCCTTGACATGTTTTTGTTTGTTTGTTGCTTTTAATTAGCTATAGATAAAACTAAATGTATGCATGCATAAAATTATATACCTACATATTATACATTACACCTATGCATACATTTAGTTTTATCTATAGCTAATTAAAAGCAACAAACAAACAAAAACATGTCAAGGCAAATTTCATATTTTTATTTTACTATGTAATAATTCTGTTTGTGTGTGTGGGTATTTCTGTGGGCACGTGTACAGCTTAAACAACTGAGCGGAATTTTTTGCAATTTCATACTTAAGGTTTTGACATAAATATTTTGGATTGATAAGCTTTTGGAGCAAATCGGACAACCGCAAGTGGTAATTTACTAGTGTATTTTTTAAGTTTTTTACGAATATTTCGTAACAGAAAAATTTTACGAGAAAAATTATTAAAAAAAAGTTGTTACACAAGTAAAGAGCAACAACTTTGACGTAGAACATTTTTTGATCCGACTAACTTTACTTTTATTTAATTTCATACATAACCACTCCATATGAATTTATATGAACAATTATTTTTCGTTTTTTTTTATATTTCTAAAAATTGATATATGTACATATATACTTATGTATATCTGTGCATATTATTCTTTTGTTGATGACATAAAATTGAAACTTCAAAATTTTTGTTACAGATTAGTAGTAATAGTAGCTCTTGGACGTGGGAAAACAATTATGCAAATTAGGCCAATGACTTGGCGTTTACTTTGTAAATAGTATAGAATGACTTAAACAAGTGTTGTGGTACTTGTTGACCTTACATAATTAATTTCCCGTAAAAAGCTTTTGTAAATAATAGACAAGGTCAACTAGATAATGTAGAACAAGTAAGTGCAATGATCTAAACAGGTGTTGTAATATGTAGTATTACCGCTTGCAATGATCTTGTTTTGATTTGTTTCCGGAAAAGTTTTTGTAAATAGTATAGAAGATTAACTAGATAATGTATAACAAGTAAGTGCAATGATCTGTTTTATGTTATGTTTTATATTGATCTAAAAACAGGTGTTGTACTATAATAACATAGACTATGTAAATAATATGCAAGAATTTATTTTATAATAAAAAGCTTTTACGGTGTGTTTGTAAATAATAGACAAGGTAAACTAGATAAATGTAGAACAAGTAAGTGCAATGATATTGTTGTGATAATATAGTAACATAGATTATTGTAAATAATAAGAATTTATTTTATTTTTTTACGGCAACCAGACATTGTAATATAATGCTAAGGCAAAAATGTAATTGTTATATATGAGATAAATAAAATGCAGATATTTACCTTGTTATTGTATCTTAGTTTTAAAATAAAGGTTGTTGTAGAAATAAAATCGTGACGAAAAAAAAAAAAAGAAAAAAAGTTGAATTTATTGATTAATCGTTATGTTTAATTGAAAAATATTTTAAAAAACATTTTTAAATAATAAAAAATAAAATAATATAAAATAAGTTTCATATAATATCGTTTTTGTTTACCCAATAATTGTGATCTTTATCAAAACCTAACCATTTAACAAAAACCTGATTTCCTTTTCTTTTCAATATTTTTTCAACAAGAAAAGTGTCAGGATTTTTGACTCGAGTAAGTTCAGGTTCGTCATTTTCCAATTATTTCTTCAAACGGCTCCTGTACTTCCATTTTTAATTAAAAATAATTTGAAAACTTAAATCAATTTATACTTTTTATGCAACATACATAATATTTTGCATCATACATAACACTTTCTAAAATATGCAAATTATATTTTTGCATTCTCATTAATAATTAATCACTGTATATTCTCTAAACTATGTCTAAGATTTAAAATACTTTGTATCTACCAATATAAAAATCACTATGTAGAGGAGTTAAAATATTAGTCAGCAAGATTTTTGCAACTCTTTCCACGTTTTTTTTTTTTCCAGGTTAATCCATTTAAATCAACCCTTGTTTCTGGAGAGTTGACATCCGGTCCCCAAAAGTCCAATATCGGTCCCCTGAGGTCCGGTCCCCTTTAAAGCGGGGCCAGAATTAGGCGCTCCCTTTTATTGATTCTGGATGGAGTCCCCAGATGTCCGATATTGGTCTTTGAGGGTTCGGTATCGGTTTATGCTACTGCTAAAGGCCCCCTTCCCCTCTTTTTAAATCGTAATAGGTATAAATTAGAGGTTTTCAAGTTATTTTAATATAGTAAGGCACAAAATGAGCAGCAAGGCAGTAGCAGATCTACAATTTATTGTTGGAAATAATAAGCAATATTTCTTGAAAGAATTTTCTTTGATAGCTGATGAGTCACTGATACAGTGATACCTATGCTGTTTATGTTTAAAGCACCTTATTCGTTCGAAGAGTTAAATAGCGATGTTAAACATCAAAATGAATTCAATAAAATGCAAATAAATGGTCTTGACTGGGATGATGGATTTATAGAATATTTAGAAATTAAAAATATTTTAAAGGAACATTTAAATTCATTCGATGTCGTTTATGTAATGGGGTACCAGAAAAAGGCATTTTTAGATAAATTTGTTTCGAGTTCAGTAGAAGTTATCAATTTAGATAAGGACATTCCATCTCTTCAGAAACTAGGGAATTTCACCACCATTTGCCCTCACCATCACATTACGGAAAATTTACAAAGATGTGCTGTAAAAAATTGTATGAATTTATATATGTATTTAATAAAAGAAAATAATTAGTTTTAAAAAATATTTGTTTTATTTATTGTTGACCAATATATTTTTTCTGACAAAAACATAGGTATTTCTTAAAATAGCCTGGAATAGTTGCACTGAGCTATGTGTAAATTCATAGGTATATAGAAATCTTCTTGTTGCAGTCTGAGTTTGTTCTTTTCTATACATCTCTCAAAATATTTGAATACATATTCTCGTACATTCAATTCAGCTCCATTGTTGTATGACATCACTGCTTGTATAAAGTCTAACATAAGACAAAAGCGGGTGTACTCATCTAACTGCAATGTAGTTTTTTTAGTTTGCCCGGTATGATTAAATGTTAGCGCAAATCCTTTTGAATTTAATTTAGGTTGGTTGTTAGTAAACTCTTGATAAAAGGCATACCACGCCAAATAATTCATCTTACAAATGACTTTGTGATGACGTTGGATAATTATTGTTGCAGCAAAATTTTCAACATTAAATCCAATTTGTATTTTTGTTGTTTGTTTTTTATCCAAATAATAGATATAGCTTAATAAAAGAGGAGGTTCACTTTTTTGTTTTTCAATGACTTCCGAATTTGTTGATTGCTCCATTTTTCTTGTTTTAACTGATGAATTCTATTTTAGAATTTTGTATTTATAGTTTTTCTCCCACATTTTTTAAAAATTTTTCGAAATATTCTTTGTATTTTGTTATCGTTTTTAAGTGGGGATTATGTGTCGAATAAATTAAGAAAATATTTTATGCTTTTACAGGAACTTCGCATCCATAGATATACACAACAATAATGTCCGCAAACAGATGTTAAATTACTTTGCAAACGCTTATTGTTGAAAACAAAACATTTCGAATGATTTTGTAGAAATTTTATAATCTCATTGTGAAATGGCGGATTTCCAAATGAATCAAAATATTCTGCACACCCTTGAACTAAAACAAATATTGCTAACCAATGTGTTCACTTTTCATTAGAAGTATTGGTATTTACCACCAAAATGCTAGGTTTTAAAACTTGTTTTGGTAATTTATCAAGAGCATAAACGCCTCTAAATATTTTATGTGTTAACTTATTACATTTCAGAACCTTCGAAATCTGAAGTGTATTCATTATCTTGCAAACGTGAAATATCAATTAGTCGAGTATTTCCTCGTATAAATGCTATCAAAAATTCTGCTTTAAGTTTTCCATTTGTTAAGACTATATCGAATTTTTCAAGCAAATTTATTAAGTTATTAGTTATTTTTTCGTTATCGATATGTCCAAAAGAGTAATTCTCAATGTCTGTTTTTTTTAAATCTCTGACAGGAAATTTATACTTTAATTCTTTTACAACAGTTTTACATTTTTCTTTTATGCCAGCCACAGCAATATTTTTTACAAATATTGTATTGTTATCGTTCGTACAGAACGACAAATCTACTAGAGCACATGCCATTTTAAAATGAATAGAAATGGTCCATTAAACTTCCTTTTATATGTTTAAGTACACGTTACGATTTTTATCAATTTCGATATTGGCATCGAATTCTGCAAATACAATGCATGTTAATGTTGAGGTTAAGGGCGCACTGAGTCTTGCTTCAATCTTTACTACTCCTTGGTTTAATAAACTCTGACATGTATCTGTTCCCGAGCCGTCTGGTGATAAATGCAGTATTGTACAACCTTTTGAAAATAGTTCTTTTGAAATTTGATGTCCTCTATCAGAGTGATGTATGCCAGTTCCGCTGAATAATATTAAATATGCACGAGAATTACAAAGATTATTCGATGTAAAACTTGTTTCAATTGCAGAGTTTGGTGTAGGCACTCCATTCACATATAATTGAAATTGTGTGAGATTTTGATGATCGAAATGGTATGGATTTTTTGATCTTTTACTATTAAAATTTTCATTGTTAACCATACAAAATACAAGAGCTTTTGGTATTTGTCCTATAAATATATTATCCAATGATATGTTGGAAGTGTTAGCCGGAATTGTAAATGTTTTGATTTCATTTCTCGTATAAAAATATTTCGCGTTAGCATTTTCCAATACAGTATTATGTGCTATCAATATGCTAGGATTAACTGTTAAATGTTTCATGTATAACGTAGCTTCGAGAATTTTTAAATAGCTTTCATCGACATCGTTAAAGAAAATAAAAAAATCTTGTTTTTCTAAGGCCAAAGCAATTCGAATGTCAACATTATTTAAAAGTAATTTAGGAGTATTGAAGAAATCTACACACTAATTAATACATTAATTTTCCCATTAATTCTACTATTGCAGAATTGTTGTATGATTTTTGTCTTAATTTAGAACCAGAAT
Source organism: Poecilobothrus nobilitatus (assembly GCA_947095535.1). NCBI lineage: Eukaryota > Metazoa > Arthropoda > Insecta > Diptera > Dolichopodidae > Poecilobothrus > Poecilobothrus nobilitatus. The sequence goes on along the minus strand of OX352772.1, from coordinate 169,277,872 downwards.
TGATAAAATCATTTACATTTGGTTTATCCAATTCCCAACCAGATGCCTCCAGATGTGTTTGACTGGAATCTGTACCATAATTTAGTAAGGTAGTTAAGTATGCTTTATAATGATATAAGGAATCTGAAGGAGTGATATTTTTTCCGTTTAGAGTTACATTACATTGTTTAATTAAAGAGTGTAATAAATTATTTACAACACTGGGCTGCGGAGCTGCCTTTGTTTCAGTTCCGGTTCCTATTTTATCATTTACACTCCAAACTGATCCATCTTTTTTTAATATTTGAACTTTAAACTTTATATAGGTGCTGGATAAATCTCGATATGTATCTCCATTTCCAAGCGAAAGAAATTTAATGGTTGATGGCGATGTCTCTAAAGAAGCTAAAGGATTGTATGCTACCTCTTCTGAACGCAAAATACTTGTTTGAACAGGTAATGACGCAAAAAGATCAAGTTCAGATTTCATACATTCCATTTTTTAAATGAATATATCGGAGATTTTACTTTGCTTTTTTCGTCGCTTTTTCGACTTCAAATGTGTCTTTTTAGAAACTGCTTGTCTTTTTATAGCTCTTCGTCTTCCACCATACATCGAATGCAGTTGGTTAACTACTGATTTTCGTAAATTTTTTATAACACCTTTGCTTTGATCAATTACAGCTTATTTTACGTTTGCACCAGATGCTATATCATTAAAAATATTTTTACTTGTGTTTACAGCTTCTTTTTTAATTAAATCCCAACCTGATGTAAAGACTGGCTTTAAGTAACGAATTAAACTTCCGAATATATTTCCAAAACCACGACCGTTTTGTATAGCTGGATAAAATTGTAATAAAGGACCAATATAGTTGATTCCTCCTCCTATTTGAGAGGAATAATATCTACCTATAGAGGAATAATATACCACCTTTGCTTTGATCAATTACAGCTTCTTTTACGTTTGCACCAGATGCTATATCATTAAAAATATTTTTACTTGTGTTTACAGCTTCTTTTTTAATTAAATCCCAACCTGATGTAAAGACTAGCTTTAAGTAACGAATTGAACTTCCGAATATATTTCCAAAACCACGACCTTTTTGTATAGCTGGATAAAATTGTAATAAAGGACCAATATAGTTTATTCCTCCTCCTATTTGAGAAGAATAATATCTCACGTAAGCTCTTTCCATGTTTGATAGGATATCATATTTGTGTAGTGGTATTTATATTGTTTTTTTTTGGCACTCAATGCTTTTTAAAGTGTAGTACAATTTTTGTTGGATAGTAACTAGATACAAAATTTATTCCATCACCATATTGGTTGCAAATTTTAATCGCTATGGTTTCAAAACAATTTTTTTCTATAGGTATGAAATGAACATTTTCAAATTCAATATTTATAGGTATTCTACAATTTTCAATGTTGATAGTTCTCAATGCACGCACTTTACTACTTCCAAAAACAGATGATTGAACTATATCTGAATAAATCATCACCATTCCATTCAATTCATCTTTATTATTAGCAACAGCTAATTTGAATAGTTCAGGTAATTTTGTTTTGAAATTTTTTATATTTTTTTTCTGTTGAAATAGTTCAGTTAATAATGTTTTTACATTATAACTATGATTAACTTTTATATAGAAACTATCTTCATCAAAAGTTTGCGATATTCGAATTAAATCTTCCCGGTTAGGTTCTTATACTTTTTAAATGCTGCATCATCATAATTTTTAGGATTAGAGATATATGTCAAAAGTTCATTAAAAAATTCTTTGAAAACCTGGTTTCGAGTAAATCCTGGATTAGGAGTTATATTTTTAATAAGAATTGGCAAAAAATTAAACTTCCAATCATCCAAATGTAATTCCGAATTGTCATATGAATAGTATGTGTAGCCTATAGATTTGGTTACTTTGATTTTTTCTAGAGCTTTTTCAATGTTTGTTACGTAAACATTATACTGTCCAATATTAACCAAAGCACATTTCTCTTTGTTAAATTCTTTTGTTTGTAGGAAATCATTCAGATAAATTTCTGAAAGACCAACTTTCCAATTTCCACTTCTTAAATCAAAGTGAATAGGTAATTTATTTTCGAATGAAGCTAAAGTGTTTTCTGGAAACAGTTTTATATTATCATTACTAAACAATGTTACATAGAAGTCATCTTGACTATATATTTCATAACTTCTTCTAAAACATAAAATGTTGCACTATGTATATGTTGTCCATTCTGGTGTTGATGAAGTTCTTAGTTTTGAATTTCTAAGTAATGGTTTTAGTTTTCGTTTTTTTGTTTCAGGAAACTGTGAAAGTATAGTGGAGGAAATTGAACTACCTGCCGATCTAAGTGTCTTCTTCTTTTCATGAGATGGTACAGCAACGGTAATTACATCACCACTTGGTGTTTCAAACATTCGATAATCAGAGCTTAGAGATGGTCTTTCTACCAATTTTTCATCTTTCAACATTTCATCTTGAGCTAATTTTTTAAAAGAATTTTCATCATCAAAATCATAACTTGTTAAATCAACATCCATATTTGAATGTTCTTTTTTAGGGTCATATTCAAACACATCATCAGTAACTAATGGTAAAAATTTAGTTTGTGTTGACGTTGATTTGTATTTAGGTAATTCAGTTTCTGTATATGCATTTCGCTTAGAAAAGAATTTTGTTTGAGTACCTGTATCAAATGTAACATTATTTAACTTTTCTGGTAATTTTTTTGTATGCCTTTTGTTAATTCCATATTAAATGAGATTTTGACGATATAAATACCATTTTTGCAATGGTTTTAATTTTTTATCAGTTTTTGATCCAATAAATCCAAGTTTTTATCATCTTGAAATAATTTGCTAAATTTTGAAGTTGTTTCTGGCATAACAATCATTCGCTGCATTATGTCTTACTGAGAAGTTTTCCTATTACACCAGATAATATAGTACCAATTAATGTAGGTAAAAATCCTCCATGTTGAATTAACATTTTTCGTTTAGCTTTTATACCTTTTTGTGGACACGCTAAGAGTCTCAATCGTTTTTTATGTTTTTTTAGTTTCATTTTTTGTGATGGTGATATTTTATTGTTCCCGTTTAACACATTAATTGCAATTTCATCAATAGTTTTTATTATATCATCATTACAATATTTTAGAATATTTTTCTTCAACCGTTTCATATTTTAAGCAATTGTTTAAATCTTTGGTAGCACAAAAACAAGCGCAATATTCCTCTGAGAATATGTTGGTTCTAATTCGAAACAAATCGTTAATGTCTTGTGTTAAATCTAATTAAATCTAATACAATGTGGGCTTGATGTTGATTCATTATATACCCCCAGGAAGCCTTTTATATTTTCCGGATATAGTTGTCTAGCTAGAGGAAAAATCTGTGATTTATCTCGGAGGTTTTTAAAAAGTACCAAATATTTACAATTTAATGAAATATATTGTGAGAATGTCCCCTGATGAAAAATGTTTTGCGTTAATAATATAATAGACAAATTACGGTGCGAACCTTTAGTAAAAAGTTCACATACTTGTTTGTTTGCTGAATCTAACATTAAATCATCTAAAACAATTAAAGTAGGTTTATTTTCATTTTCACTAAGCTCTTCCGGAATGCTGGTATAAAAATCTATATCAGGGAAATCTATATTTCTTGGAACCGCAGAAATTTCTGGGTTACACCATTTTATTTTTTCAATTTTGGGATGTATCATCTAGTAATATTTTTGATCAAGTTGCAAACAAATGTTGTTTTCCCACATCCAGATGGTCCCGCTACCATCATCGTAAATGGATGATTAAAATATATCATTATCGGTTCGCGTTTTAAAAATGATGAAGAGGTAAAATAGTTTCGTCTTGAAATATATATATATATAAGCAGCAAAAAGTGTATTGTAGCTTATTCTCAGCTTATCTCTCAATGAAGGTGAAAGATGTATAATTATTCTCATTTTAAAAGATGGAAGTGAAAGAAGTGGAAGAGTTTTTAAAATTATATTCCTCTGTCTTATTAAATGAGCATAAGCAACGTATTTTTCACATGTATAAACAAGTTAAAGAATTTTCAACAACAGAAAAATTTACATCAATATACGGAACTCATTTTGCTCTTTGTCCTTGGGCTTACGACAACTCGTCAACTGGACCGGATACATGTAACTGTTGCTCTATAGAAAATTATAAAATAGAATTGGAAAATCTGATTAAATGGTACAAGCATAATGTCAAGGGCACACAAAGTATCGGAAATACATAGACCAGCCAGATTAAACTTTCGTCAAAGAAAATTTATTCAAAAAGGTTTAAACGATACATGGCAAATCGATTTAGTAGAAATGATTCCATATGCAAAGTTTAACAAAGGAAATAAATATTTATTAACTGTAATAGACATCTTTTCCAAATATGCTTATGCTGAGCCAATTAAAACTAAAAATGCTAATAACGTTTTACTTGGTATGCAAAACATTTTCAAACGTGCTGGAACACTCCCAAAAAATATTCAATCTGATCAAGGTAAAGAGTTTTTTAACAAAGAATTTACAAAACTTATGGAAAGAAAAAAATTAATCATTATCATACATATTCCGAAATGAAAGCATCAATAGTAGAACGTTTTAACCGTACTTTAAAAAATGCAATGTGGAAACAGTTCAGTTTTCAGGGTAATTATAACTGGATATCTATTTTACCCTCACTTATTGAGAAATACAATTCAACATATCACCGTTCAATAAAACTTCAGCCAAAAAAAGTTACAAAAGCAAACGAAAAATATATTTTGAAAAACATTTACATGCAACCGAAGTTTTATCAGAAGGCAAAATATAAAGTTGGAGATTATGTAAGCATAAGTAAATACAAAGGAAATTTTGCAAAAGGTTATCAACCTAACTGGTCAACAGAAATATTTACAATTAAAGAAGTAAAACGCACAGATCCACTTACTTACAACTTACTTGATTATACAAAAACACCGATTTCAGGTTCTTTTTACGAACCTGAACTTACTCGAGTCAAAAATCCTGACACTTTTCTTGTTGAAAAAATATTGAAAAGAAAAGGAAATCAGGTTTTTGTTAAATGGTTAGGTTTTGATAAAGATCACAATTCTTGGGTAAACAAAAACGATATTATATGAAACTTATTTTATATTATTTTATTTTTTATTATTTAAAAATGTTTTTAAAATATTTTTCAATTAAACATAACGATTAATCAATAAATTCAACTTTTTTTCTTTTTTTTTTTTTCGTCACGATTTTATTTCTACACACAACCTTTATTTTAAAACTAAGATACAATAACAAGGTGAATATCTGCATTTTATTTATCTCATATATAACAATTACATTTTTGCCTTAGCATTATATTACAATGTCTGGTTGCCGTAAAAAAATAAAATAAATTCTTATTATTCACAATAATCTATGTTACTATATTATCACAACAATATCATTGCACTTACTTGTTCTACATTTATCTAGTTTACCTTGTCTATTATTTACAAACACACCGTAAAAGCTTTTTATTATACAATAAATTCTTGCATATTATTTACATAGTCTATGTTATTATAGTACAACACCTGTTTTTAGATCAATATAAAACATAACATAAAACAGATCATTGCACTTACTTGTTATACATTATCTAGTTAATCTTCTATACTATTTACAAAAACTTTTCCGGAAACAAATCAAAACAAGATCATTGCAAGCGGTAATACTACATATTACAACACCTGTTTAGATCATTGCACTTACTTGTTCTACATTATCTAGTTGACCTTGTCTATTATTTACAAAAGCTTTTTACGGGAAATTAATTATGTAAGGTCAACAAGTACCACAACAAGTCATTGGCCTAATTTGCATAATTATTTTCCCACGCCCAAGAGCTACTATTACTACTCAGATTCAATATTAATCTTATATTTGTTTTGTATTTGTTTAGAGTTTTTATTATTTTTTACTTCTAATATTTTTGAATAAAAAAAAAATCATGTACATTACATAATAATGTAAATTAATATCAATGAATGCACATATATTTTTACGATTTCATTGCTTATTATTGTTATTGAATAAAACAAAATGTTGTTAAATTATTAGAAGTTATTTTGCTTTAATATAAATTATTATGTAAAAAATCTATAAATTTTGGAGATAGTTGATTTTTTCTTTTTCATGAAACACACAAAAAAAGAAACGGCAATCATTTTTAAATTTTCGTTTGTTGCATTATACATATGTATGTGTGTAGATATTTACATTAATCTAAAGCTAAATAATCTAAAGCATTAATCTAATAAATCTAAAGCTCTTTTCAATAATAAATACCAGTAATTATTTGACAAGGAACTAAACATAATATGAGGAAATTTAAACACTCCTAAATTGCTTTGTTAGATCAAAATTCTTTCTAATAATTTATAAATTCATATTGTTGCAATCTTATAAACACACCTATAGAACATGCCTTTTGGCACGATGGAATTTAATTCCATTCTTATGAAATTCATAATATTTTAATCTATTCTTAATTTATAAAAAAATTTTCTTATTCTATAGAACTATTAGAATTTCTCGCGCTTAATCCATGTTTCAATTAAAAAGTCTTTGTTCTTTGTTACTATATATAAATATGCTGTGAACTGGAAGTAAAAAATTTAAACTGCTGATCTAGTTCGAATAACGTTTTTTGGATTAACTACAAACCAGCAAGCACCGTGAAGTTTGAAGATATATGGGAATTAATTTATAAAATATTTCAGAGTAATTCCGAAGGGTTGTACACTGATTCGTTTGAGTTTACTACTACCATCGTTAATTTGCCAGCCCAGCTAAAAAATATTTTACGTATGAAGAATATAGCTTGAAACGAAAAGGATTGGCGGAGGTGACTATTAAAAACAAGGACAAACTATGTCTTTATCAGTCTGTAATTGTTGACAAAGCTTTTTGGTTTGAAGCTTTCCAGTATCACATGGAATTCTTTTGTAATATTTATATTTTTCAATTTCAGCTATTGAAACAATACTTGCTCGGGGTAAACAAAAAATTATCTTTACTTTTAATGGTAATTATTCCTCTTTGCATTTTCCATTGCTGTTTATAATTTGAATATTTTTTCGCTCTTCCACTTCTAACAGGGAGTTGATATGCGTAATTTCTAAACAAAATTAGTCCGTACTTAACTCTGTAAATATAAAATAAAGTAAATAAAAGGCGACATTAGGAGTTGTCCAACAACCTTCAGGGAGAAGAGACGTAATAATCATTAAATTTATTAATTAATTACCTAATATCTTAATCTCTACAAAAAAAAAAAAAAAATAATAATAATAATAAAAAAAAAAAAAACTACATTATAAGTAGTGCATTATAAAATAAAAGAAAAAAAAAAAAACAATATTTTTAATGTTAAAAATTATAGCTGGTAAACAATTGTCCAAAAATACAAAAAATAAAAATAATTTGTAATTGATACCTAGTGACATTTAACTGAACTATTAGTGTTTTTGTGTTATTTGTCTAATTTTTTTTTTTCTCTTTAAATTTATTTGTCCTAATAAAAAAAAAAAGAAAATAATAAATTAAATTTTTTTTTTCATAAATAATGGGGACTAATGATCCCCCCGCAATGGGGGCTTCTAATGAATTGCTGTTATTACAAAAGAGAATTCAAATAGATCCCAAAAAAAGTGTATTAAACATGACAAGGTTCAAAATTTTTGATAATGACAAGAACGGACGAAAATAAAGATTTAAGATCTGTTTCGCCATTCTTAATCCAAAAAACAATAAAAGCAATAGGCGGAGAAGTTGAAAGGTGTTCAAAACTTAGGAATGGTTCTTTACTAATTAAAACAAAAAATCTTAACCAAGCAATATTATTAATAAAAATAATAAAATTGGATGCAAATATCAATGTTAAGGTAGAAGAACATAAAAGCCTTAATAATGCCAAGGGAGTCATCTTTTGCCCTGAACTTAAATACGTCAGTGATGAAGAATTGATAACAGAGATGAAAGAGCAGAACGTAATTGGCGTTAAAAGATTTAAAAAAAAAACACAAAACGGAGAAGAAGAAACTGGTCTGTACACCTTAATTTTTGCAACCACAGTATTACGATCACAGGTTAACATCGGTTTTCAAATGTATAATATAAGGCCATACATACCACCACCACTTAGGTGTTTCAAATGCTTAAATTTAATCACATAACAGATAGTTGCAAAAAAGAAAACAAAACATGTTCAAATTGTGGAGAGGATGAACATCTCAAGAACGTAAATGAAAAATGTACAAAACCAGCGAATTGCGTCAACTGCAATGAAGGACATAGTACGTTTGATAAAGTCTGCCCACGTACTAAAAAAGAAAGAGAAATAAAGACAATTCAAATAAAGGAAAGCGTTGATATTAAGGAAGCAAATCGTAGGTACAGAATAAGAAACCCACTTCCATCAACTTTTGCAAATATTCTGAGTACAAAAAATAAATGTACTTGTAAATGCACATGCATTAAAATTACGGATAGCACATCTGATAAAAATAATGAACCGGTTTTAATCAACAAATCCCAATTCTCAACTTATGATCACCAACAACAACAATCATCAACATCTAAAAAAAAAACTATACCACAACTTAAGGTAAAGCAATTAGATAATAATAAACTTTTATTTTCTAGAGCAGTAAATCAAAAACAAAAACGAGAATTAAAAAAAATGGAAAAAAAAAAATAAAAAGAAAAAAATAACAAATTGTAATAATAATGAATCAACGATTATTGTATCAGAAAATAGTAATAGTGACAATTACTCTTTAGGTTTTGACAATTTCGATGACTAATATCTTACAATGGAATTGCGGTGGTTTTAATACGCATTTTATTTATTAATCAATAAATATAATCCTATTGCCTTTTGCATTCAAGAAACGAAATTCAAAGATGATTATGCTCCTTCAATATAAAATTTCAACACTTTTTACAAAAATGTAATATCATTAACAGTTGCTCAGGTGGTGTCGCCATTTTTATGAATTCAAAAATTCAAATTCATGAATTCAAAATTAGTTGTGAAGAAATCCCATTGAATACTCATTTAGAGGCTATTGCTGTCAAATTTTTTTACCCAATCAAATTAATTATTTGCAATTTATGTTTGCCCCAAGATACTAATATCACAAAATCTGATTTTGATAATCTTATTAGTCATTTTGATTCGCCGTACTTCATTTTAGGAGATTTTAACTGCAATAATACACTATGGAGGTCTACTAAGGTAGATAAAAGAGGAAAGCTAATTGAAAACGTCATAGATGAATATAACTTGTGTCTTTTCAATAATGGAAACCCTACTCATTTTAGTTTTAGTTACAGAAAATTTAGTGCAATAGATATGACAATCGGTAGTCCCATATTAAATGCTTATTTTGATTGGCAGACAGACGAAGACTTACGCAATAGTGACCATTTTCCTATATCTCTTCAAATTGCAGACAATAGTAATAACTCTTATGGATTCAAAAAAAAATGGAACATTAAAAAAGCAAACTGGGATGTTTTTCGAGAGCAACTTAATTTAACTAGAAATGATTTCACGAACATAGATGACTATGAAGAATACTTTACCTCTAGTATTTTAAAATCTGCAAGAATAGCAATTCCTATGCAAAATTATAAAAATGTAAAGAAAAAAGTTCCATGGTGGAACAATAATTCTAAAGTGGCAATAAAAAATAGAAACAAACTTTTTAGAAAATTTAAACTCACTTTAGATTTAAATGATTTTAAAAATTTTTTAAAAGTGAAATCTGAAACTAGAAAAATTATAAGACAGGCAAAAAAGGAATCTTGGAAAAAGTTTGTATATTCAACTAACAGTAACACTCTTCCATTACTTATTTTTCAACAAATTAGGCGTATTCACGGAAAAACCAAAAATCAGGAAATTACTTCAATTATAGAAAATCAAAACTTGATAACTGACAAACATGAAATTGTTAATATTGTTGCCTCACATTTCTGTAAGATGTCTTCTAATAATAATTATTCAAAAACTTTCTTAACATACAAAAGGACAACTGAAAAACAACCAACAAATATTCCTTCAGGAATAAATGAACTATATAATAAAAAATTTAGTTTAATAGAACTAGAAAACTCGCTTAAAGATTGTAGTGGTAGCTCGCCAGGCCCTGACACAGTTCATTATGAAATGTTGAAACAATTTAACTTGCATCATAAGCAAGCACTACTTACTTTTTATAACAAAATCTTTCTTTCAGGTTCTTTTCCAGAAAAATGGAGAAGCGCTTATATTATACCCATTCTTAAACCAGGGAAAGACTCCAAGAGTGCTAATAATTACCGTCCAATAGCATTAACAAACTGTTGTTGTAAAGTTCTTGAGCGAATGATATCGAAAAGATTAGTTTGGTATTTCGAAAAAAATAATTTGATATCAATTTATCAATCAGGATTCCGAAAAAATCGGGGGACTTAACTTATATTTTCAATAGAATACAGTATTATTTCTGAATTATAAATAAATAAAATATAAATAAAAGCAAGACAAAAAAAATATTAAGTCTAACCAAGTCTAATTTAAAATTAAAACGAGGAAGAATACAGTTACCTTTGTCAACTCTTAGATACCCGTACGAACTGTTAGTATGTTCACAGCCTGCCACTCTGCTTACAATATTATTTTTTAAATATTTTAATATTTTAAAATAATTTGGGTGAATTTTATATTTTCTAGAACTATGGGTTGTACATATATTCAAACTATATGTTTATACATTCTTCAAAAGCAGATTTTAACCTTCCACATAACGATTATCAATCCAAAACTTTTTCAAATATTCTATAGTACCATTTAATACTAAGCGGTAAATGTATATTAAATTTACTATGTACAAAATAGTAAATATAATTTTAAATATTACATTATATTAATGCGTACATAGTATATTTATATTGTTATAAGTACATCGCCATACATTGCAATATTTCTTTAAAAATATTTCCATTCATAGAATAATTTCTTATAAGTACAATAAAATACATATATGTATGTATGTAAATACGGCGGTCTATATTATACATTTATACTCTTATCATTCATTCATCAGTGACATATACGATATGTAAATAAACATGATATTATATAACTATGTATGTATATCAATATCATAATAAATAAAAATTCTTCAAGATACTGTTATGTTGTTTATTTATCAACAAACAGGCAAGGCAAACGGTGGGAAAGTTATAGTTACTACACCCCTGTATACTATAACGTAAATGTTAAGATATTAAATCACTGTAAAACATAAATGTTATAAGTAGACATGCATTTTTTTTATATAAAATTTTTTAATCATTTTATGTGAAAGTAATTATTTGTAAATTTTCTTAACGATTCAATTTTAAATAAATTATTATGCATGTTATGAATATTTATATTCTTATTCATATTCTATTTTTTTTAGTAAAATACTTTTTGCAATTTTATATGAAAACAATTCGTCACCCTAGTCTTAAGTGTCGTATACGCATATTTGTCATTTTTGGCAAATTAAGTTTAAAGTAAAAATACGTAGTGTAGCGCCAATAGTATTAATATTTTAATCTAACTTTTTTTTGAACAATGGTGTGTGGACAATACTTTTACTTACATTATAGTCGGTTTCCTAGTTTTCATAGGGTAACATATTTTTAAAGTTGAATATTTTTAAATTTGTCGTATATGCAAAGATAATTATTGATCGTTAATTTCGATACATATAATACAAATATCATATACGACAAACAAGTATTAAAATTTGTATTAGCTCAATTTCTTATCATACGTCAAAGAAACTGCAAAAATTAAAATGAAAAACCAATATTTTCTTTTTGTAAAAATAATGTAGTGTTTCCGTACGTAACAGTTTTATTTAAAAGTTTAAAATTAAAAAAATATATAAATAAATATTAGTTACAGTTATAACTAAAAAAAAAAAGATAATTTTAATTCTTCTAATAACATAAGCAGAAACAAAATATAATTATAGCATAACAAAAAATAATTATATCATAAAAACATATTTTCATTCATAGAATTATAAAAAACAAAAAAACTTCATCTTATAAAACTTATAGGTTAAAAGAAAAATTATATTTTAAAATAACTAAATAACTCTTAAACTCTTAAAAATTTTGGCAATAGTTTTAGGTTTTAAGTTTTTTTTAATTTTTTACTACTTTTCGGCATAATGTCGATTACTTTGCGGGAGTTTAAAGCAGCTTTACAATAGCTGATATCTTGTTCATCCATGTATTTATACATTGATTCAATGTCCTTAATTTTTTCTTTTGAAACTTGTATTCCACAGATTTTTACATTATTAATTTTAGATAACGTTGCGGATCCGATTTTTTTTAAAATGCTACTGTTTTTAATATTAAATGTTTGAAAATGTATATCAGCAAAAGATGTTTTATATTGTAAAATTTAATAAATTTTCTCTGTGATATAATATGCATTTTATTTTATTAAATAGCAACCAGTTATAGTTTGTCGACGCAATATTAAAGTTAAAAAAATCTCTACTTTGCATTTGCATTATTACCAGACTAACTTTTCGATAGTTCATTTTTAGCATTTGCTTTATTAAGGAAACGGGACTATATATTAATATACCTTTTAAATGACGTTCTATTGCACTATGCACAGAATCGACTTATTGAATAAGCGAATGTTCACATTTTCTTCTAAAAATTCAATCATGGAGTTCATTCTATTTTTATTTTGTGCCACACATGAATCAGACCAGAAAACAAAATTCTTGATATTAGGATTATTTTCTAATACTTTTTCTAAAATTTTTTTCAAAGGCTATGTCGTTCCCTGATCTGCCACTTTGTGCTTCAGTCCATATACTGCACTATGTTTTCTTATCGAGGTTAAAATGTCCAGTAAGATTGTAAACTGAAAATTTACGTTTGTAAAAGAAATTGGAAACTTGTGCTCTGGGTAAGGAAAATACATTTTCTAAATCATAACAAATAATTGCGGTTGTTTCGTCATCACTTTTCCTATCAGTATCTCTTAGTTTTTTGCCTATTTCTTTATTAACTTTATGTGTTTCAATCATAGTTTCTTATCCATTTGTTAAATCAGTTTTTTTTTCATATTCAGAACACATATCGCACTGATCTTTTTTAGGGATTAAAAATTATAAATTAAATTCTTCGTTGAATACTTTCCTGTAAATATTTTCTTTTACAGGCGAAAGACTACATTTTTCTTTATACAACTCGTACATCTTACGTATATTTAATGTAGGGTCTAAATAATGTTTCGCAGTATTTTGACGGCAATAATGAGGTTCACCCTTTGGAAAATTTGAATGTGGTTTCGAATTTCATTTAAAGAAAAATCTGAAGTAGCTTTTTTCACATGTTTACCTTTCACCTTCAGCTGGTGAATTTGGAGTTGAACAGAAATTCAACAGATACGAAGATAAAGTAATCTGATTGGCGCTCTGACTACCTGCTTTTTTTAACAGGAGTCATTTCACTAGCCGATGAAGAGACAGGCTCAATTCGGACAAAATTAGGATCAGTGATAGAATTGTCTGGAGAGAAGTCTTCTAAATTTTCATTGTTGCTGTTGTCGAAAGAAGAAATAATAAATTTGTATGCACTAAAAGTAATATTACAATCTATGCAAATAAAAATATTACCTTTTCTCTAAATTTATTATATTATTACAGATGTTTTTTTGCCAGTATTATCATCAATTAAGTAGCTCATAGTAGCTAATTCTTCACTTATGTACGGGGTGGGTGATGAACTTCTAAACATAAACTAAATTTACTTTAAGAACTGACACTTTAGGGCAGGTCATATATATGATTTATACATTTACCTTTCTTCCTTTATTTCCATACTTAATAATTTTTTACCACCGTACTTACATGTATGTATTTTCCTAAAATATGCGCAAATGCGTCTAATTTCTTGTAATATTTATTATTTACTAGAAAAACAAACAATGATTCGCTTTTTACTATATGAGATATTCTTTTTATGTATGGTATACAATAAACAAGCACTAAATAGAGACTTTGCGTATATAAACAAAAATTCTCTTTTGTATGGTATACAACAAACAAGAACTCAAAAAAAACTTTGTTTTTACGACTCCAAGATCATTTTTTGTGTGGTATACAACAAACAAGTACTCAATAGAGCCTTTGCGTATACGACTTCAAATTCTCTTTATGTATGCTATACGACAAACAAGAAATAAATTTGTTTTGATATTAACTTACATGCGAATTTGTTGTTAATGGAACAAAAACACATGTTATGGAATATATGACAAATAAGGTTTAAACAAATAGTTTAAATTATGAATATACGACAAACTCGCTACTGATATCTTTGGAATGTAGAATAGGTAGCTAAATTCTGACCAGACCATTCGAAAGATCTTGTTTGTTTTAGTAAGGGTCAAGTCTTAAGTCTGAATGGGCTAAAAAACGTATACGACACTCAAGAACTAAGGTGACGAATTATTTCCAAATTCACGTAAATATGATATTTCATAAAAAATCAAATAATTAGTTTTCGCATAAAATTATTAAAGACAATTATTCAAATATTGGCTAATTCAACTTCCGTTACCACGAATTGGCCAATATTCTAATAAAATATCGCAGACGCAAAGTCAGCGATAATATAGTGTAAAAGACCCATTCGGCTGTTGGCGACCCATTCAGAGACCCATTCAGCTAAAAAGGTTTTGAATAAATAATAAGTCAATAATAAAAAAATAAATAACCATAAAAATTTGGTTTAAAAAAATAAAGTTATATAATAATAAAAACAAATAAATAACAATTTAAATCTGTGTTTTTTTTATCAAATAATTAAATATAAAATTTAATTTCTAACCATGTCCAACTTAAAATAAAAAAGAATTCAAAGAATTCGCAACATTGTATTTAAAAGACAATAAAAGCAAAAATGGGAACTTAAACCAATCTTAAAACAAAAAAGATTTCAAAATATAATTTTGTAAAAACAAACGCAAAAATGCAAACTTAAGCCAGTCTTAAATAAAAAAGAATTAAACATATATTTTGCAACATTAGCCAAAAGACATTCTAATAAATTATACTTTAATAAAAACGAAAACAAAAAATATTAAGTCTAACCACGTCCAACTTAAAATAAAAAAGAATTGAAAGAATTAAAAAAAAAATTAAATTAGTAGTAAGGATATGGCGGTGGAAATGGCGGAGCTTTAAGCTTTACAGGTAAAGATATGGCGGTGCAAATGGCGGAGCTTTAATCAGCAAAGCTTCCCAGGTAAATATATGGCGGCGCAAATGGTGGAACTTTTAAACAGAAAAGTTGTTAAGCGGTAAAGTACGAGTAAAAGGTTTGTGTCTTTGATATTTTACATGATCATGTGGAGAAGAGCAAAACAATAGCGCTGCGGCTGCAACGGAGTTTTTAAGCGGTAAAGTATGAGTAAAAATTTTAATTAAAGGTTTATATAAAAAAAGTTTTTAAAGCTGGATTAAAATTTGGTGAATTATTATTATCTTTGAGAAGCTTAATAATTTTTGTTAATAAAAGTTTTATTGATTTTGGAACTTAAGTTTAAACTTGATTTAATGTTTATATAAATATATTAAAAAAGTTTTTAAAGCTGGGTTAAAATTTGGTGAATTATTATTATCTTTGAGAAGCTTAATAATTTTTATTAATAAAAGTTTTATTGATTTTGGAACTTAAGTTGATTTAATGTTTATATAAAAAGTTTTTAAAGCAAGATTAAAAATTGATGAATTAGTATTATCTTTGAGAAGCTTTAAAATTGTTAAATATTCAGATAAATTCAACAACTTCAATATGAAAAGTTTTTAAAGTTTTCTTTGAATACTTCATTAAAAAGTGGTTTTAAAAGCTTGATTTAAAATTGGTGAATTATTATGATTTTTGAGAAGCTTTATAGTAAAATTAAAAGAACTAATATTTTAAATTAGAGTGAAGATATGAAAAGTTTTTTAAAATTTGGCTATCATAGCTAAAATCTAAGTATTCTTAATACTGTAAAACTTGTGTTCAAAAAGTAATTTTTATAAGTAAAAAACAGTTTGCATTTCATAATAAAAGTTGTTTTGTTTTTTCATTAAAAACTATATTAATAATTTAAATTATAAATTTCCTTAAATTAAGCCTGCATTAGTTTTATAATGTCTACAATAATTACAATAAAGTTTATATAAATTAATTTAATTTACAATGACCATGTAAGTGTATGAATTTTATCATTTAATATATATCTCTTATTATCTAAAGAACTTAAAGCTATTTTATTTAAGTTTTGGGTGTAAATTACATGTAAATATGATTTAAAATTGTTCATTCCTCTATATATAATTTTATTTCTTCTTTAAATTTATTTAAATTTTGTAAATTTACCAAATTTACAAAATTATTTAATGCATTAGTTCTGTGCATGTTATTTAAATTAATGTACTTTTTCAACCAATCAGATTGCTGAAATTTTAGAGCTCTATGAACTTTTTTAAGTACTATACCATTTTGAAGGCATTGTTTTAAATTTTGGTAATGAATAACATATTTATGTTTATTATTTAGATCAAGCAATAATTTTGATATTTTGCTACCGATCGGAATTTTATTTTCTGCGCAAAACGGAAAATCATTATGCAGATCATGAAGATTCTGTGGATATTCTAAATCTACTTCTAAAACATACGCTATTTCTGAATTGTCTGGAATTTCCATTACATTAATACTATCGGGATTGCCACTGAAAATTTTATATGGTACATATTGAGACATTGCCTAGCCATATAAATTATTTGCATCTAAATAAACAATATATGTTGAATTTTCTTCTTTTTTATAATATTCCCCCATATATTTATTGTTGGCTTTTGAATGTCTTAAGTAACATTGACTAATACCACCACGTATTCCTTTTTGGAAAAAATTGTATATATTAATATCAGTTAATAACTGTAACTCAACGCCTGTATATTTTCACATAGCAGCCCAAGTAAGGCACGGTGCAGTGTAAAAATTAGCAAGATCTAGTTCATAAATTTTTCTACATATTTTTCGGAAATTTTCAAAAACATCTGTCTATATTAACACATCAGTTTTTAAGTATATTTTCATATTTGACGTGTTTTAAATTCTCTTTATTTAAATTCCTACATAATGAGTCAAGACTTGAGGCCATAATTCTAAAACTATCAAGAAAACGTAAATAAAAATTGTTGTCTTCGTCAAGTCTAATTTGTTTGGTAAGTGAAATGTAAAGTTCTTTATTTAAAGGTAATACAGCAATATTACCTTTAATTTCATTCAAAGCCCTAAACAATAAATGACAATCGTATTTTGAAAAATTATGGAAAAATATAGGAAAAAAAGTAACTCGTCTATATAATATGTTACATGAAAAATGTGCAGGGTCTCTATATCTACCTGAAAAATGACAATGATATCTTACTCTATCAATATAATCTAAAGACTTACTACAAATGTGACAATTCCTCTCTGTTAATTGGTGTAATTCTTCGTCTAATGTTAGATTTGTCATTGATTTCGGTACCATGTGATGATTTTGAAATATATTTGTGCATTTATTTACCAATGATGTTATAAACTCCTTAGCACAATCAACTCCTACAAACTCCTCATAAGCACTGAAAGAATCATCGAAAGTACATTTAAAATAATATGAAAATGCTATTGGTACATGCCTATGTATATTTATAGTTGATGAAATTTCTGGATTAGGGTTACATGTGGAAATTGGTGATAAAATACTTTCGGCATCAGCATAAATCATAAAAGGAGCTTCCATTTGTTGTTGGTAATTTTTATATATTAGAATGTTGTTGTCTTCAGTAGGAAGTATCGCAACAATTTTCTTACACTCCCCCTTGTGTATAATAAGCTATTGAGGATCATAGAAATGTTGCAAACAAGAATTACATATATATATTTGATGTTCATGATATGTAACAGAACTCCGTAATAACTTCGAGATATGCTTTATATAAACAAAGTCAAAGTTCTCATCTTTTTCAAGTAATAGTAGATTTGCGTGATTTTGTTTTTCTTCTTTGATTATATAAAAAGGTTCAACAATTTGATGTTCTGAATTCTTATACTCCAATCCAAAAACATTAATGCTTATATCATCATTAATTTCTTCAAAAATACGTAATTCGCTTAACTGTGCTGGAAATGACATACCCTCAAAATGCAGTTGACGTACATAACCATATTCTAAATCAACAGTTGGTAATGTTATATCACTAATTTTATACGATGATGTTTCATATTCACTAGATTGTGATGCAAGTCGTTGCATAGCTGATATCATACTCCACTTGAAACAGTATACGTCTTCATTTCGTACATTTATACAGACTCTCTTTCGAATAATAGATATTGGGAGAGCGATATATGATGATCCACGGATTGGTTGGTATTTATTTATATATATATCAACCAAAATTTGTATTATCGCTCAACCGCTATCTTTTTCCTGTAATTCTTCAGCTTGTTGTTGAATCTTCTCTATTATATTATCATATATAGAAGAAAGATCATCTGCACGTGTAGCAATTTTCATTTGGGTTTGATTTGGTTGATAAATTTTCTATATCGTCATCAATCGGTTTTATATAATCTCCAAAGAGTTCAAGGTTGAATTTTATAGCATTATGCTTTCTTACTGAGCATTGTAGTAACTCAATAATCTCAGTTTTGATACAATCGAGAAACTCTCTGAGATTTAAAATCGCTTCATTTTCCTTATCGCGTAGGTATGTTTCCAATCTACCATCAAAAGACTGGTTAATTTTTCGTAAATTTTTAGTAACATGTTCAGCTGAATTCATTTTATGTGAATTTGTACGCAGATGTGCAGCTTGAAACTTTTTAGAGATATATTTTCCACAGGGGGTGACAAAAAACAAGATTTGTACAGCATTATGTACTAATTTTCAGCATTATGTACCAATTTTAATTGTTTTTTCAAGCTATCAGCTCTTGTGAATTCCTTGGAGGAGATTTCACACGCTAATTTTGATCTCTTGTTTTGTGAGTTAATTTTTTTTTTTATTTTTATAAAAAATAACTTTATGTTATGCTATTAATATAACTTTATGTTACTAATCAATTTTAAATTACAAAAATTCTTTTATGGTTTTTTGAAATTGTTATAATGGATTTATTAAGATTTAAAAATAATTGCTTAATAATTATTAAGATTTAATAATAACCTACTGTTTGCTTTCAAACAGTAGGTATATAATGCTTTGAAAACTCAAAATAGTTCTTTACTTTACTTTGAAAAATGAATAAATTTAAAACCAAATCCAATTCAAAATATAAATTGAAAATGGTAAGATATTTTTTCAATCAATATTATTTCTGTTATCCTTATTATTTTCAACATTCTAGGTGTTCATTAATGAATTAATAGCATTAGGAAAGGGTGAACAAGAACTTTTTAAAAATATTGATGTCCTCGCCATAGACAAGATGTATGAAGTTATAACGTTTAAATTTTTAGATACAAATCGAGGGCAAAAAGCACTACTTTGTGAAGTAAAGGATCCGTTCGATAATGAAAAAATAACGTTTTACATGCCGGACAGATTTAACAAAAAAGTGTCAACAGATTCTGAATTAAGCGAATTAAACAAAGTAGGTTTCTATTTTAAGTTCTTGGGAAGAGACGAACCCAGATGGAACATGGTTCTATTCGAGTTAATACCAATGACGAGTATCGATTCTCAAGAAAATCTATTGAAATAAAAAAAAACAAAGACCTTATTATTTAGTAAAAGAAAAAAATTTAATTTTTAATTGTAAAAATGTTTGTATTTTATATTTCTCGAAAAAAATATTTTTTAGGCTAATCCATTTAAATCAACCCTTGTTTCTGGAGAGCCGATATCCGGTAGCGATTAAAAATATTTTAAAGGAACATTTAAATTCATTCGATGTCGTTTACGTAAAGGGGTACGAAAAAGGAATTTTTAGATAAATTTGTTTCCAGTTCAGTAGAAGTTATCAATTTAGATAATGACATTCCATCTCTTCAGAAACTAAGGAATTTCACAACTATTTGCGCTCACCATAACATAACTGAAAATTTAAAAAGATGTGCTGTAAAAAATTGTATGAATTTGTATATGTATTTAATAAAAGAAAATAATTGGTTTTAAAAAATATTTGTTTTATTTATTGTTGACCAAGATAATTTTTCTGACAGAAACATAGGTATTTCATAAAATAGTCTAGAATAGTTACACTGAGCTATGTGTAAATCCATTGGAATATAGAAATCTTCTTGTTCCAATCTTAATTTATTCTTTGCGATACATCTATCAAAATATTTGAATACATATTCTCGTATATTAAGTTCAGCTCCATTGTTATATAACATCACTGCTTGTATAAAATCTTGCATAAGACAAAAACGAGTGTACTCATCTAGCTGCAATGTAAGTTTTTTTAGTGTGCTCTGCATGATTAAATGTTAGCGAAAATCCTTTTGATTTAATTTTGCTTGACCGTTTTTAAAATCATGATAAAATGTATAGTATTCCAAATAATTCATTTCGCTTATAACTTTGTTTTGTCGTTGGAAAATTATTGATGCAGCAAAATTTTCAATATTAAATCCAATTTGAATTTTTATTGTTTGTTTTTTATCCCAAAAATAAATATATCTTAATAAAAGGTTCTGCGGTGGCTCACCTTTTTATGTTTTAAATACTTCTGAATTTGTAGACTGCTCCATTTTTTTTTGTTTTAACTTATGAATTCTATTTTAGAATTTTCTATTTATAGTTTTTCTTCCACATTTTTAAAAAATTTTTCGAAATATTCTTTGTATTTTTTTATCGTTTTTAAGTGGGGATGATGTGTCGAATAAATTAAGAAATTTTTTTATGTTTTTAGGGGCACTTCGCATCCATAGATATACACAACAATAATGTCCGCAAACAGATGTTAAATTACTTTGTAAACGCGTATTGTTGAAAAAGAATATGTTGATTGATTTTGTAGAAATTTTATAATCTCATTGTGAAACGGGGGATTTCCAAATGAATCAAAATATTCTGCACACCCTTGAACTGGAACAAATATTGCTAATCAATGTGTTCCCTTTTCATTAGAAGTATTGGTATTTACCACCAAAATGCTAGGTTTTAAAACTTGTTTTGGTAATTTATCAAGAGCATAAACGCCTCTAAGTGTATTCATTATCTTGCAAACGTGAAATATCAATTAGTCGAGTATTTCCTCGTATAAATGCTATCAAAAATTCTGCTTTAAGTTTTCCATTTGTTAAGACTATATCGAATTTTTCAAGCAAATTTATTAAGTTATTAGTTATTTTTTCGTTATCGATATATCCAAAAGAGTAATTCTAAATATCTGTTTTTCTTTAAATCTCTGACAGGAAATTTATACTTTAATTCTTTTACAATAGTTTTACATTTTTCTTTTATACCAGCCACAGCAATATTTTTTACAAATATTGTATTGTTATCGTCCGTATAGAATGATAAATCTACTAGAGCACATGTCATTTTGAAATGAATAGAGATGGTTCACTAAACTTCCTTTTATATGTTCACATAGATGTTACGATTTTTATCAATTTCGATATTAGCATCGAATTCTGCAAATACAATACAAGTTAATGTTGAAGTTAATGGAGAGCTCAGTCTTGCTTCAATCTTTACTACTCTCTGGTTTAATAAACTCTGGCATGTATCTGTTCCCGAGCCCTCTGGTGATAAATCAAGAGCCAGTATTGTATAGCCTTTTAAAAATAATACTTTTGAAATTTGATGTCCTCTATCAGAATGATGTATACCTGTTCCGCTAAATAATGTTAAATATGCTCGAGAATTACAAAAATTATTCGGTGTAAAACTTGTTTCAATTGCAGAGTTTGGTGTAGCCACTCCATTCATATATAATTGAAATTGTGTGAGATTTTGATGGTCAAAATGGTATGGAGTTTTTGATCTCTTACCATTGAAGTTTTCATTATTAAGCATACAAAATACTAGAGCTTTTGATATTTGCCCTATAAATATACTATCCAATGATATGTTGAAAGTGTTAGCTGGAATTGTAAATGTTTTGATTTCATTTCTCGTATAAAAATATTTCGCGTTAGCATTTTCCAATACAGTATTATGTGCTATAAATATGCTAGGATTAATTGTTAAATCATGTATAACGTAGCTTCGAGAATTTTTAAATAGCTTTCATCGGCATCGTTAAAGAAAATAAAAAAATCCTGTTTTTCTAGGGCTAAAGCGATTCGAATGTCAACATTATTTAAAAGTAATTTAAGAGTATTGAAGAAATCTACATGTAATTTTCCCATTAATTCTACTACTGTAGAATTGTTGTATGATTTTTGTCTTGATTTAGAACCAGAATTATTAAAATCATTTACATTTGGTTTATCCAATTCCCAACCAAATGCTTCGAGATGTGTTTGACTAGAATTTGTACCATAATTTAGTAAAGTAGTTAAGTATGCTTTATAATGGTGTAAGGAGTCTGAAGGAGTGATGTTTTTTCCGTTTAGAGTTACATTACATTGTTTAATTAAAGAGTGTAATAAATTATTTACAACATTCGGCTGCGGAGCTGCCCTTGCTTCAGTTCCAGTTCCTACTTTATCATTTGCACTCCAAACTGATCCATCTTTTTTTAATATTTGAACTTTAAATTTTATATAGGTTGAGGATAAATCTCGATATGCATCTCCATTTCCAAGTGAAACAAATTCAATAGTTGACGGTGATGCCTCTAAAGAAGCTAAAGGATTGTATGTTACCTCTACTGAACGCAAAATACTTGTTTGTACGGGTAATGACGCAAAAAGATCAAGTTCAGATTTCATACATTCCATTTTTAATAGTTCTTTGTCTTTTTATAGTTCTTTGTCTTCCACCATACATCGAATGCAGTTGGTTAACTACTGATTTCCGTAAATTTTTTATACCGCCTTTGCTTTGATCGATTACAGCTTCTTTTATATTTGCACCAGATCCTATATCATTTAAAATATTTGTACTTGTGTTTACAGCCTCTTTTTTAATTAAGTCCCAATCTGATCTAAAAACTGGGTTTAAGTAACGAATTAAGCTTCCAAATATATTTCCAAGACCACGACCTCTTTGTATAGCTGGGTAGAATTGTAATTAAGGCTCAATATCGTTGACTTCTTCATCTACTTGAGAGGAATAATATCTCACGTAAGCTCTTTCCATGTTTGATAGGATACCATATTTGAGTAGTAGTATGTATATTGCTTTTGGGAAATCAATGCTTTTTAAAGTGTAATTCAATTTTTGTTTGATAGTAACTCGAAACAAAATTTATTTCATCGCCGTATTGGTTACAAATTTTAATCGCTATTGTTTCAAAACAATTTTTTTCCATGGGTATGTAATGAACATTTTCAAATTTAATATTTGTAGGTATTCTACAATTTTCTATGTTGATAGCTCTCAACGCCCTCACTTTGCTACTTCCAAAAAGAGATAATTGAATGATATCTGAATAAATCATTACCATTCCATTCAATTCATCTTTATTATTAGCAACAGCTAATTTGAATAGTTTAGGTAATTTTGTTTTGAAATTTTTTATATTTTTTTTCTGTTGAAATAATTCAGTTAGTAATGTTTTTACATTATAACTTTCATTAACTTTTATATAGAAACTGTTTTCATCAAAAGTCTGAGATATTCGAATTAAATCCCCTCGGTTAGATCCTGACACTTTTTTAAATATTACATCATCATAATTTTTAGGAGTAGAGATATATGTCAAAACTTCATTAAAAAATTCTTTCAAAACTTGATTTCGAGTAAATCCACAATTAGGAGTTATATTTTTAATAAAAGTTGGTAAAAAATTAAACTTCCAATAATCCAAATGTAATTCCGAATTGTCATATGAATAATATGTGTAGCCTATAGATTTGGTTACTTTAATTTTTTCGAGAGGTTTTTCAATATTTGTTACATAAACATTATACTGTCCAATATTAATAAAAGCACGGAAATCGTGTTTGTAGGAAATCGTTCAGATATATTTCTGAAAGACCAACTTTCCAATTTACATTTCTTAAATCAAAGTGAATAGGTAATTTATATTCGAATGAAGCTAAAGTGTTTTCTGGAAACAGTGTTAAATTATCATTACTAAACAATGTTAGATATAAGTCATCTTGACTATCCATCTTTGTTAACTTCTACTAAAACATAAAATGTTGAACTATTTATATGTTGTCCATTCCGGTGTTGATGAAGTTTTTAATTTTGGAATTCTTAGTAAAGGTTTTAGTTTTCGTTTTTTATTTCAGGAAACTGTGAAAGTATAGTTGAGGAAATTGAACTGCCGGTCGATCTTAGTGTCTTCTTTTTTTCAGGAGATGGTACAGCAACGGTAATGACATCACCACTTCGTGCTTTAAACATTCGATAATCAGAGCTTAGAGATGGCCTTTCGACTAATTTTTCATCTTTCAACATTTCAGTTTGAGCTAATTTTCTAAATAAGTTTTCATCATCCAAATCATAATGTGTTAAATCGATATCCATACTTGAATGTTCTTTTTAAGGATCATATTCAAACACATCATCAGTAAGTATTGGTAAAAAATCGGTCTGTGCTGATGTTGATTTGTATTTAGGTAATTCAGTTTCTGTATATGCATTTTGTTTAGAAAAGAATTTTGTTTGAGTGCCTATATCAAATGTAAGATTATTAGCCTTTTCTGGTAATTTTTTTGCGTGTCTTTTGTTAATTCCATATTTGAGGAGATTTTGCGGATATAAGTACCATTTTTGCAATGGTTTTAATTTTTTGTCATATAAAACTTTTTTCATTTTTTGATCTAATAAATCCAAGTTTTTATCATCTTGAAATAATTTACTAAATTTTGAAAATATTTCTGGTGACATAACAATCATTCGCTGCATTATGTCTTACTGAGCAATTTTCCTATTACACCAGATAATATAGTTCCGATTAAAGTTGGGAAAAATCCACCATGTTGAACTAATATTTTTAGTTTGGCTTTTTTACTTTTCTTTGCATAGGCTAGGAATCTTAATTTTTTTTTATGTTTTTTTAATTTAGCTTTTTGTGCTGGTGAAATTTTATTATTACCACTTAATATATTGATTGCAATTTCAGCAATAGTTTTTATAATATCATCATCACAATATTTAAGAATATTTTCACAAAATTTCTTCTTGTTGCACTTTCCTAGTACATGTAATATATGTTGGTTTTTCTTCAATCGTTTCACACTTTTGACAGTTGTTCAAATCACTCGTATCACAGAAGCATATGCAATATTCTTTTGAAAAAATATTAGTTCTAATACGAAATAAATCGTTAATGTTTTGTGTTAAATCCAACACAATATAACCATGTGGACTTGAGGTTGATTTCACTTTTTTCCGGATATAGTTGTCTAGCAAGAGGAAAATCTGCGATTTGTCTCGAGGGTTTTTGAAAAGCACTAAATATTTACAATTTAATGAAATATCTCTTGAGAATTTCCCCTGAAGAAAAACGTTTTCTATTAACAATACAATAGAAAAATTACGATGGTGCGAACCTTTAGTAAATAATTCGCATAACTGTTTATTTGCAGAATCTAACATTAAATCATCTAAAAAAATTAAAGTGCGTCTATTTTCATTCCCACTAAACTCTTTGGGAATACTGCTATAAAACTCTATATCAGGAAAATCTATATTTTTCGGAACAGCAGATATTTCTGGGTTACACCATTTTATTTCTTCAATTTTCGGATAAATCATTGTGTCTATATTTTCAATTAAATTACATACAAATGTTGTTTTCCCACAACCAGATGGTCCCACAATCATCATTGTAAATGGATGAATAAAGTTAATCAGTTTTGGTCTGATAAGAAACTAAATTTAAAATACAATTGAGAAATTATATAAAAGCAGCGAACATATTCTTGGTACAGATTCTTTTTGAATTATGAAAGTAGAGGAGTTGTTATTAGATGATCATAAAAAACTAATATTACATCTTACATACACACACACATTAAAAATTATTCTGAAGTAAATAAGTACACTTCAATTTATGGTAACCATTTTACCCTTTGTCCATGGGCATATGATAATTCTACTTCTGGACCGGACACATGTGAATGTCATACAATAGAAAATTATAGCATCACTTTGGCAAATTTAATTAAATGGTATGAGAATAATGTCAAGATTACAAGTTGTATCAGAAATTCATAGAGGTGCTAGAAGAAAATTTACGCGAAGAAAATTTATTCAAAAGGGTTTAAATGATACTTGGCAAATTGATTTGGTTGAAATGATTGCATATGCAAAATTCAACAAGGGATATAAATATTTATTAACAGTAATTGATACATTTTCGAAATTTGCGTATGTTGAACCAGTTAAAAACAAAAGTGCTGATAATGTTTTAATCGCAATGAAAAATACTTTTAAACGGGCTGGTAAAAAACCAAAAAATTTCAAAATCTAATGAGGAAAAATAAAATTAACCATTATCATACATATTCAGAACTAAAAGCATCAATTGTAGAACGTTTCAATCGTACGCTAAAAAACACGATGTGGAAACAATTTAGTTTACAAGGCACATATAAATGGTTAAGTATTCTACCATCGCTAATAGAAAAATATAACTCAACATACCATCATACAATTACACTTTCACCTAAAAAGGTTACAAAGAAAAATGACAAGTTATTATTAAAAACTGTATACAATAAATTAAAAGTATTCCAAAATGCAAGATACAAAGTTGGTGATTTTGTTCGTATAAGTAAATTTAAAGGTGTATTTGCAAAAGGTTATCAACCTAATTGGTAAACTGAAATATATACCATAGCAAAAATAAAAAGAACTGGTCCAATAACACAGATACAATTTACTCGATTACACATAGAAACCAACAAAAGCCAGTTTTTATAAACCTGAACTTACATCTGTTAAATTTCCTAATGTTTACCTTGTAGGAAAAAAAATAAGAAAAAAAGGAAATTAAGTTTTGGTTAGGTGACTTGGCTTTGATAAAAATCATGATTCATGGATAAATAAACGAGATATTATTTAATGAGTAAAAATTTATAAACTTTTAGTAAAAAATACAATGCTGTTATTTGATATTAAAAACAACTTTCTAAACCCAAGTTATTTTTTCATTTTTTTTGTTTACTTTTAACTTGAACTTGATCATGTTTTCAATTTGTATTTCATAGTCACAGCTTATATATTCTATACAATATACGATATTGCTATACATGTAATTTGATATGAATAGTATAGATATGTATGTATTTATAAACAGATGTAGCTATGTAATGTTAAGTATTTGTCTACATAATTTTTGTTTTGTTAAGTTTCTTTTTTTTTTCTGTTCTGTGTAAAGAATGAATTTGAATATAATATGTAAGTGTGTTTATAATATGATGAATGAATGTGTATAATATGTAAGGTTTTTTGAGCTACAGACAAATTGTGTATGGAAGTACATTTTGTAAAAATAAAAGCTAAAAAATGTGTTCATTGTATATAAAAATTTGCTATTATTGGAATGAGTATTCGTAATTATTCTAATAAAAACTGGTTGCTTCCATTGAGGTATGTAATATAATACTATAATATGAAAAATGAATGGTATTTTTTTATTTTAAAAATTGAATTGAATTGTAAACCAGTAAAAAACAAGTACATACATACATACATGTGCATTTTTGAAATTTTTTTAAGAATAAAATTTAAGCCTAGATATTTAAAATTTATAGGTAATAAATGTATGTACAAAATAATGTTCATGCAATTTACAAAATTATTTGTTGAAGTTTGCATCAAAATTAATATTATGATATATATGACATATGTATATTATTTATGCATCACAAATTCAATAATATTGCACTTTTTTCATTCAAATCAAATTTTCTTTTTCTTAAAAATTTGTTAAGAATTAGTAAGCTGATTGTGGAAAATTTTTTTTTCTTAAAAATTTGTTAAGAATTAGTAATCTGATTGTGGAAAAACAAAAATAATCGTTAAATAAGAGGTATATTTATGACATGTATTAATTAAAATATGTGACAAAGTTCAAACCATACTAGAAAATATTTCGCCAGTCCTTAAATTTTATTTTTAATAAAATTTCAAACTTACTTCGTCGTCCGGATAATTACTTGCCGTATACGCCATTTTGGCATTTTTGTGTTTAGAATGCCATTATAGGTTAAAAGACATATATTTTTATTTATTTCAATCCGTTTTGTCCTATCTTTTCTAGTTTTGGAATTAATTAGTATGTACTTTGCCGTATGTAACACAAAAACATAAATTTTAGAACTGTTTTGCCGTATAATCCAAAATTTAGGATATACGGCAAATGTTCAGTGCAAAATAATATTTTTATTTAAAAAAAATTGATTTGCCTTACGTACCCGTAAGTTGCAAAATATTTTTAAAAGAATATTCTTGATTTGCCTTACGTGCTTTAGTTCTTACATATACAGCAAAATACAAACTTTTTTAAAAGCGAATTATTGTGCCGTATGTTCGTTAATTGTATGTTACATACGGCAAAACATTATACGTACGTATTGTATAATATATTGCATTATTGTCGTATAAAAATGTATATACATACAGCAAATGTTATTTTGCATTACATAACAATAAACTAAAATATTGATTATTCACGATCAGTGTTACTTTGTTTGTCAAAGTGGTAAGACATATAAAATGTCATCGCCCTGTCCAGAATTGCCACAGGAGTTATTGAGGTATTTTTTATTTACATTTAAATACATATTCTTATGAATATAATTTATTCGCATTTTAGCTTAACTGAAATCTTTGATGAAAATATGGAAAAGAACACAATGAATTGTACCACAGAAAATAAGACTAAATTTAAATTAACAAATAATTAATATTAATTTACAATATAAACAGAAATTGATCGTGTAACGAAAGTTACAAAAAACACGCAATTTAATAAGAAACGTACTCGAATCAAGGAAGATTCTTCCAGTTCTGAAAATTCCAGCGGTAATTAAATTAAATATTCCAAAATTTAAAAATATTTTAGTAATTTTTATATTATTAAAAGACAACAATGATATTATTGCAATAAAGGAAAAATCCACATTAAAAAATAGAAAAGTTGAAAATTATCAAACAGTAGAGCATTCTGACAAAGAGCAGCTAGATTTTTGTAGTGGTATTAATAGAAAAACCTAATAATTTGTAAAAATTAATTAAGTATTTATATTTTAAAGATAATTCAATTAACGATGAAGACTTCGACATGTCTAAATATATTCTACTTATACAAAAAAGAAACGTCGCTTACCCGATACGTGGAAGCAAAATATTCGGAAAAAATTACGTCAAGCAGGCCAGGAATATTTAAGTCAAAGAGGAAAAGTAATGAAAGCCAAATACGTAAAGCCACCATACGTTAATAGTTGTTTTTATATGTGTACACAACATTTTTCTGGTTCAGATAGAAATGAAATATTTTCAAAATTTTGGAACCTCTCTGATGAAGAAAAAAACTCCTTTTATTGTCTTTTTGTGAAAAAGAAGAATGTGGAAAGAAAACGTATTAAAGGTTCAGAACGAAAAAAAAATACATTTCAATATTCACTGTACAGCAGTGATGATATTATACATTCTGTTTGTAGAATTTTTTTTTTAAACACTTTATGTATTAATGAGAAAAAAATTTACTATTACTTTAAACATTTACACAATGAAAAATTCGGAGTACCTAGATCGTTGAGAAAAGGCAAAAACACAAAACATTTCATCGAACCTGAAAGGGTGGAAGAAGTTAAAAACCATATTAACAGCTTTCCCACAATCGATTCGCATTATTGCCGAGCCTCTTCAGGCCGAAAATATCTAAGTTCTAATTTATCTTTATTAAAAATGTATTCGCTTTATTTACAAACAAATCCATCCTCACCAGTATCTGAAAAGTTTTACAGAAACCTATTTAACTACAATTTTAATTTATCGTTTTATAAACACAGGAAAGATCAGTGTGATCGCTGTGTTCAATACAAAGCTACAAAAAATCCAAAAGACGATGAAATATTAAATTATGAAAAACACAAAACTGAGTCTAGAGGATTAAAAGCTGAGCGGGATATTGATCGTCAGAATCCAGATCCTAACACAGTAGTTATTTGTTTTGATCTTCAAAGCGTTTTTTCTCTGCCAAAACGATTCGCGTCGTCCTTCTATTATAAAAGGAAAGTAAATGTTTTCAATATGACAGCTACGTTTATTTTTAATAATGGAAAAAAATTTACATACTGTTGTGTATGGGATGAAATTAGATATGGGCGAGGCGGAAATGAAATTGCTACCTGCATTTAAAAAATATTGGGCATTTTACTTCAAGAGTCTCCAAATATTCAACAAATAATATTATGGAGCGACTCTTGTGTTGCACAAAATAAAAATAAAATGATGACAACAGCATTACTAAAATTTTTAGCTGACAACCCAAGAGTTAAATGCATTACACAAAAATATTCAGAACCAGGACACTCTCAAATTCAAGATGTGGACTGTGTCCATAGTGCTCTTGATAAATATTTGAAAAATTTGGAAATATTTAGTATACTGTCATTGCTTGCTCTGTTAAAAACTTTTAAGTCAAAAAATATTCAACTTAGAATTACACAAATGAAACCTGAAGACTTCAAAAACTTTTCAAAATTGTCTTTGCAACTAAATTTTAGTGCAGTTCCATTTACTAAGATTAAAATTTTACAATATAATCGTGACGACTTTTTTGAAGTTAAATATAAAACTTCAATTTTTGAAACTGCATTTAAAACAATAAAAACACATTTCAAAGCTAATAAAAAAAAATTAGGAACACCATTAAACCTTTTTTTCATGAATTTACCTAACGATAATCAAAAATCTAAATTAATATCAAAAGAAAAAATAGCTGATATCAAATCATTATTCCCTTACCTCGCTAAAAAAGATAGTGACTATTATGAACTTATTTTAAAATGAAAGTCAAAATATAATTAAGTTTAATATTAGTATAATATTCGAAAAAAAAAATGTGATTTATATTTTATGTTATTAGAATGTTTTATATTACTTTATGTTGAAAGAATTATTAATTTTATTTTACGTTTTTTCTAATTTAGTTTGCATTTAAATGGAGGTTATAATGAAAATTAATTAAAAAAAATTCTTTATTATGTAAATTACGTACATAAAATTTGTAGTCTATAGATAGACACTAAAAAAAATATATTTATATATAAAAATAATATGTATTACATAAGATAATGCAATGTTGATGAATAATAAGACTGTTTTTTTTTGTTTTCTTATATTAATTGAATTGAAAAATATTTTGTTTTGTTTTTAAATATATATTTTATTTTTTAATAAAAAAAAATTAATAAAAAATGTTGACAAAAAATTTTTATTTTTTAATTTATTTTTAAACTTTATTTTTTATTATTATTAATTATTATAATACATACTAGGTATTATAATAATTATCTTTATTATTATTAATTATTATAATACATACTAGGTATTTGAAAATCTTTCCGTTTCTTTATTTGCCTTATATAGAGTTATTTTGCCGTATGTATAAGAACTGTCCGAAAATCCAGTACCAAATGGCCTATACGGCAAAGTAATTTTTTTTTAATTTTAAAAAAAATATTGATAATAGTGAATCCCAAATTTGGCAAATATTTTGTTAAAACCATCTTTTGTATATGCACCATATATAAAAAAATTAAAAAACTCTATCGGCTAGTTTTGTTAATATTTCACTTCAAATTTTAAACTCATTTTACTCGAAATGCTAATTTGTCGTATACGGCAAGTAATTATCCGGACGACGACTTGTTTAAAATATTTTTCAGATCAATATTAAATCAAGTTTAAATATTAATAATAAAAAATTGGTATTTAAACAAACTTTAAACTTTTTTTTTAACTTTAAACTCTTCATATGTTTAGTCTAATTTAGAATATTCAGCACTTTAAATAAAATATTAGATCATTTCACTAATTTAAAATATCATATATCATAAATTGTTTTTACTCATTCTTTATGCTTTAAAAGCATTTTGATCATATTTATAAAAAGTTTATAAGCAACAATTTTGCATAATAAATAAAAAAAAAAAAAATTCATTTAAATTATGTTTATAAATAAAATTTATTTAAGTTACTTTTATTTTTTTTTTTCCATCCAATATTATAAAAAACTTTTTATTTAAACTTTACACCTAAAGTATAGAGTATATTAACTTTGGTATGGTGTTTGTAACCACCAAAAGGAAGCGAGTTAGATATGGACATGTATATATATTCTGAATCAGGATCACCTCCTGAGTCGATTTAACGATGTCCGTCCGTCCGTCCGTCCGTTCGCACGATAACTCAAAAACTAATAAAGCTATCTTGATGAAATTTATATGAAAGGTAAGTTCGAATCTGGACAAAATCGGTCATGGGTTCGGATTCTGGAAGCTTCCGAACGAGCTCCAGAGCAAACGAGATTATCTCCAAAATCAACAAAGATAGAACCTTTAAATTTTGTACAATGATGTTCCTTCCCGTTCGATTTATGTCTCTGAAATTTAAGAGGATTTGGTCCACGGGTTTGGATTTTGGAAGCTTCCGAACGAGCCCCAGAGCAAATGAGATTATCTCCAAAACCAATAAAGATATAACCTTCAAATTTGGCAGAGTGGTGTGAACATGAAAGAAATGTTTTATTTAAGTCTCTGAAATTTGAGAGGATTTGGTCCTTGGTTTCGTATTTTGGAAGATTCCGAACGAGCCTCAGAGCAAATGATATTATCTCCAAAAGCAACAAAGATATAACTTTTAAATTAGGCTTAATGGTGTTCCTTCATGTTTGATTTATGTTTCTGAAATTTGTGAGGACTTGGTCCATGGGTTCAAATTTTGGAAGCTTCCGGACGAGGTCCAGAGCAAATGAGTATATCTCCACAACCAACAAAGAT
>OX352772.1:168540914-168644458 GCA_947095535.1 Poecilobothrus nobilitatus | reverse complement strand
GATACCCGTATGAACGTAATATATCCTGTTTCTATAAAACTTGATCATCTTTTAAAAACATTCAGATGTTTTAGTACCGAACTACAGAGATATATTTATGTAAATTGTGGAGTTGTATGACACCTACCTGAATCTATTGCGCCTAGCTTCATTAAGTTCCAAGAGGTGCAAGAAGCCTGAACCGCTGCTCTAGACCAACCAAATTTTACAAAAGTTGTTGGCCTATAACTCGACACCTCTTTACTAAATTTCAGGTTCCTAGCTTCAATAGACACTGAGTTATTCTCATTTAAACGGAGAAGTTGTATGGCAGCTACCCGAACCCGCCACAACAACACACAGAACAAAATTTTACAAAAGTTGTTGCCATAAAACTTGATCATCATTTGCAAAATTTCAGACGCCTAGCTTCATTAGGTTCCAAGAGGGGCAAGAAGCCTGAACCGACTGCTCTAGACCAACCAAATTTTACAAAAGTTGTTGGCCTATAACTCGACACCTCTTTACTAAATTTCAGGTTCCTAGCTTTAATAGACACTGAGTTATTCTCATTTAAACGGATAAGTTGTATGGCAGCTACCCGAACCCGTCGCACCACCACAACCAAATTTTGCAAAAGTGGTTGCCATAAAATTTTATCATCATTTGCAAGATTTCAGACGCCTAGCTTTATTAAGTTCGAAGAGGTGCAAGAAGCCTGAACCGGCTGCTCTAGACCAACCAAATTTTACAAAAGTTGTTGGCCTGTAACTCGACACCTCGTTACAAAATTTCAGGTTGCTAGCTTCAATAGACACTGAGTTATTCTCATTTAAACGGAAAAGTTGTATGGCAGCTACCCGAACCCGCCGCACCACCACAACCAAATTTTACAGAAGTTGTTGCCATAAAACTTGATCATCATTTGCAAAATTTCAGAAACCTAGCTTGAATAGATACTGAGTTATTTCTATATAAAGATAGAAGTTGTATGACAGCTACTCGAACCCGCCGACCGAAAATGTTGGATTTAAATAGCAAAACTAACAATTTTGCAATATCTAGCTCGACTCCTTTAAGGTGTCACAAACGTAATGGCAAATTTATTATACCCTTGAACATAGTTCATACGGGTATAAAAAAATAGATTTTAGAAAATGCAAATAACTGAAGCTAAATTTTATTTTTAGGAAAATAACCTAGTTCTTAACATTTATTAAAAAGTGTACTTAAGATTTTGTAACTTATAGTATATAAGTTTTCGAGTAGTATGTTTGAAAATTTGCCGTCCCCTTTTCTTTTTTTTTACGTAACCGATCTTTGTTTTTTGGAAATTTTACGGAACAAATTTTGTTATAGTTTCGTTAATTGAACTATGGAAATTTTCAACAGCGAGTTCAAGATCATTATTAGTATTAACTGATGAGAAATTATTAAAATTTTCATAAAGTTTCTTGTCTAAGGTTTCCTGCAAATTTTTCCAGTTTGTGTTCTGAGAAAGATATATTTTTCCTAGTTCATTAATAACTGGCGATTGCTTCTGCAATATATGTAATATATTTATATATAATTGGGATGTATTAATGATATCTTCTTTCAGTCCTAGTCATGTTTAAGATACCTTTAGACAAGCTAATTGTTAGTATCTTAAACTTTACTCCTAAGCAAAAGCTAAATTTTTAGTTTTGTCAAAGTCTAAATAAAAACACTTTTATTATATTAGTTTTGACTCTATTAAGTCAAGAATAGATCTTCTATTTTTATTGAAAAATACTAAGGTATTTATACTAATTTTAGTTACGATTTTTATTAATATTTATTTATTACAATTTTTTGAATATTGCCAAATTAATAAAATGCCAGATTGTCAATTTCTAAGGGAACAATAAAATCTAAAGAAGGTTATAAATATTATTATTTTTTTTATTTTAATGCATTTCTGTGCCACATAAATGTTGACAGGAAATCACACAGCCTTACCTGTTCAGGCGTGGCTGTAAATGTCGTAAGCGGGAACAACTCTTACGACGTCTGTGGGATTCGAATTCCCACTCCCTCATTATTTACACGCTCTTATCCACTAGGCCACCGAGGCCCCTAAATATTATTCTTATTTTAAAATTATAATTTGGCAATGAATGACACACATATCTTTTATTTACTCATCTTTATTTTAACAATATAACAAGTTTGTCTTTTTAAAAAAACTGCAACGCAGGAGAGGAATTCTTGTGCATTTTTTGTGCGATCTAAAATTAAATATAAGTTCCATATATTGAAATATTTATAAACATATTATGTAAGGTATGTATTACTCATTATTGTTTTTTTTTTTTATTAAGCTTTTTAGCTGAATTTGGAATTCTTAAATTTTAACTGAAAATTTCTATTTTTTTTATTACAGTAAGTATTATATCATATATCATATTATCATAGCTCGAATTTGCTAATTACAGACGTGTATCTTTCTGAAAATCTTTTCCTCCAATCTTTTTATATAATTGTTCTCACAGTCTAATTTTCACTCTTCATTTTATTTTCAATAAGTCACTTTCAATTGGGATTTTCCCAAAAGAGTGCAAATCGTCTTACTTAATCCCTATGTTTAAAAAGGGGGATAGAGCATCGGTGGAAAACGATCGAGGTATAGCAATCCTTTCGACTATACCGAAATTATTTGAAAAAATTGTCGTTGATAGCATTACTCCTATCATAAATGCAAAACTCAATGAACAACAACATAGTTTCAGAAAAGGTCGTTCCACTTCAACGAACCTTATGGTTTACACATCTGAAAACTTGAATCCAATGGAGAGAGGATATCAAGTTTGTGAAATATACACTGATTTTAGCAAAGCTTTCTCTACACGATCACTTTACTTTGCTAAACAAACTATCAACTTTTGGCATTTCGGGTTCATTTCTTGTGTGGCTTAACTCTTATCTTTCAGAAAGAAACACAACACAATCGGAGTTGCTTCCGGTGTTCCACAAGGAAGCCATTTAGGCCCACTTCTGTTTAACGTATTTATTTCAGATCTTTCAGAATATCTATGCAATATACCTCACATTTCGTTTGCTGATGAGCTAAAAATATATCAAGTTATTAAAGATAATTCTGATGTAGCTATACTTTAATCAAGCTTATCAGTGTTACAAGCTTGGTGCACGTCAAATAAATTGGAACTCAACATACAGAAATGTAAGGTTATAAGCTTTACGCGAAAACGATCTTCTTGGATATACGACTACAAAATAGATAACGTAACTTTGGAAAGGGTTTTTAGCATTACTGATTTAGGAATTCTTCTCGATAATAAACTTAATTTTAATCTTCACTATAACCGATTAGTTTCAAAGGCTAATAAAATGTTAGGTTTCATTAAGAGAAGAGCTAAAGAATTCAGTGACATAGCTGTGACTAAATCTTTCTATTGTTCGCCAGTTCGATCTATCTTAGGAATTCTATCTCTAAGATAGATCGTGCGAACGATCTATCTCTGTTCGTACGGTATCTTTATATGGAATCCAGCCTTTCAATTTCATTCCAATAGAATTCAATCAGTCAAAAGCAATTTCTTTTATTTGCATTAAGAAATCAATATAATCTTTCTGATTTTGCTAATCTTCCTAGTTATACTACAAGATTTAATTCATTAAACATGCTTTCTTTATCTTGTGTTGAATTTTTTCTTTGGATTAGGACTGAATAAAACACAAAAAAATTTGTCTTTGCGCCAATGTTTCGTATATTTTCTATACTTTTTCAAGGCTAAAAAATTTTTTTAGAACTTTATACATTGTTTTTTAACTCATTAACATTTTACAATTACATCCTACCTTAAGATAATAAAGGTAGGATGTAATTGTAAAATGTCTAATAAACTTTTTAAACATTATAAATATTCTTAAAAAAATTGTAAATTTAACATTATTTACCCACAAATAAAAAAATAAAAAATTATAGAAAAAGAGTTTAACAAACAAAAAAAATTTATATAAATATTAATAATTTAAGTGCTTAAAAACACGAACAAAATGTACTAATAAATTACAACAACAATTATATCATTATGTATATATTACATTTGTCATATCATATATTACACATATCAAAATAGACAGACCCAAAAAACCAGAAAAAAACCAAAATAAAAAATTAACATAATCCCTATTGACCTATATTTTATTGCACTATATTAACTTATTACTATATGAATTTTATATTGTCGTTAATGAAACATCAGGTAGAAAAAATCCTTGATATTATTTGTTTGTAATGCATTCTTTATAGTCACATAATGGTGATTTATATATGGAGTTTAAATTTTGTGTATCAGTTTTGAAATTAATGTTATTCGAGTTTAAATGTATATATATCATTTCGCTAATGTTTCTCTTAAGCCAATTTTTTTCTTTGTCTAAAATTTTGACGTCATCGAAATTAAAAATATGGTTTTCTTGTTCAAAATGATGCTGTGCCAGAGCAGTTTTTTCTTCTTTATTTATATTTATATTCTTACAATCATATTTATGTTGGTTCATTCTATTTTTCAAAAAATGTTTAGTTTGTCCAATGTAACATGAATTACATATAGTGCAATCAATTTTATATATTAGATTCGATTGTTGGAATTTATCTTCCTTATGTCTTAATTTAGAAAAAAGGTTGAAAACTGTCTTACTATTATAAAAAACTATTTTATGTTTGTTTGTGAAATTCTTAAAAAGTCTTTCTATTATATGCTTTTATATTAACTCGTCGGTGTCGGTTTGTTTATTTATTTATTTATTTGTCATTCTGTCATGATTTTTATTAACTTCGTAATCTGTTAGCAACATTTGTAAGTGTTGTATGGTGAAGAGGAAAGTGTACATGTTTCAAAAGTTGGGATCATATTGTTCGAATGCAGTTCACGTGCAACTTTTATTTTTTTTAACTATCTGTTCATCAACATTTTTTGAATAAATTATGTATATATTATGTACATATGAATTTAAAACTTAAATTTTTATCTGTTATTCATGCATACAATCCACACAATATATTTTTGATTTTTCCTCCTATAATAATATAATATCGATGCACATGGTGTTTTGTATTAGCATATTTAGCAAAACACAATATTTTTATGTATGTTGCTAAATTATTTTGTTTTTCAACATTTGTTTAGGATTTAAATCAAAATATTTGCTGTCAACATTCTTTAATGCATATTGAATATGCATAGTCTTAAAAATTAAGATTTTATGTTCGTAATCTGCTAATGAAATATTTAAGTGTTATATGGTGCAGAGGAAAGTGTACAGGTCTTGAAAGTGAGTGTAATGTGTGGTTCGAATTCAATTCGTATATGTATAGTTTTTTTTTTTTAACTCTATTCATTAACATTTTTTAAATAAAATTTTATGTATAATAGATTAAAAACTTTATTTTTCTTCTTATTCATAATTCATGCATACAATACATACATATTTGATCTTTCCTGCTATAATAATTTAGTTCAATCAATCTTGATGTGCACATGGGTTTTATATTAGGATTTAGCAAAACACAAAATATGTTTATGTAGGTACAATATTTTTATATTGCTAAATTATTTTGTTTTACAACTTTTGTTTAGTTTTTAAGTCAAAATATTTGTTGTCAACATAGGGAAATAAAAATTAAGCTTTTTTGTGCTTTATTTAGGAACATTTATTATGTGCATGATAAGTATGTATAATTTATTAACATAAAATTTTATTCAGAAAAAAAATAATTCCAATTGCCAAATTCAAACTACTTACATATTTGGCAGAGAATATAAAGAGTAAATGCATGTAAATGTTTAACAAATTTGTCAAATTATTCTGTTCCGCTACCTTTATTTATAGTTTAAATCAAAATATTTTTCAATATTTTTAGCTGTATGACCTTATTAAGCGGTTACTAGGTAAAGTAGGTTTAACATTAGGTATATTTGTTTATATATGCATATATACTATTAATATTATACAAACTATAGGAATACAATAAAATATCATACGTATTACAAATGTTAAGTACCTTTATGTATTTACAAAACGAATGATGAAAACAGATGCATTATATTAATTCACTTTTAAAAAAATTCATATGAAGTCAAAATCTGATATAACAGGATATCTAAATAAAATTAATATTACGTAAAGCTAAAATAATAATACTATATAATATGTAGATAATATAAAAAATAAATGACCCTTAAATTTATGACCAGCTGTCAGAATTAGAAAAAACGAGGAAGAGTGCAGTAGAGTAGACTGTGTCAACTCTGGGATACCCGTATGAACGTAATATATCCTGTTTCTATAAAACTTGATCATCTTTTAAAAACATTCAGAGTTTTAGTACCGAACTACAGAGATATATTTATGTAAATAGTGGAGTTGTATGATAGCTACCCGAATCTATTGCGCCTAGCTTCATTAAGTTCCAAGAAATGCAAAAAGCCTGAACCGGCTGCTTTAGACCATTCAAATTTTACAAAAGTTTTTGGCATGCAACTCGACACTTTTTCACTAAATTTCAGATAGCTAGCTTCAATAGACACTGAGTTATTTTCATTTAAAAAGAGAAGTTGTATGGCAACTATCCGAACCTGTCATATCATCACAACAAAATTTTACAGAAGTTGTTGCCATAAAACTCGATCATCATTTGCAAAATTTCAGATACCTAGATTGAATAGACACTGGGTTATTTCCATTTAAAGAAAGAAGTTGTATGGCAGCTACTCGAACGTGGCGGCCGAAAATGCTGGAGTTAAATAGCAAAACTAACAATTTTGTAAAAGTGACGTAAAAAAAATTTCAGCCTCCTAACTCCTTTATTTTTTGAGTTATCGTGCGGACGGACACTGAGTTCTTTCATTTAAAAAGAAATTTTGTATGGCAGCTACCCGAACCCGTCACACCACCACAACCAAATTTTGTAGAAGTTGTTGCCATAAAACTTGATCATCATTCGCAAAATTGCAGATACCTAGATTGAACAAACACTGGATTATTTCCATTTAAAGAAAGACGTTGTATGGCAGCTACTCGAACCCGGCGGCCGAAAATGCTGGAGTTAAATAGCAAAACTAACAATTTTACAAAAGTAACGTAAAAAAATTTTCAGCCTCCTAGCTCCTCTATTTTTTGAGTTATAGTGCGGACGGACACTGAGTTCTTTCATTTAAAAAGAGATTTTGTATGGCACCTACCCGAACCCGTCACACCACCACAACCAAATTTTGTAGAAGTTGTTGCCATAAAACTTGATCATCATTCGCAAAATTGCAGATACCTAGATTGAACAGACACTGGGTTATTTCTATTTAAAGAAAGACGTTGTATGGTAGCTACCCGAACCCGGGGACAGAAAATGCTGGAGTTAAATAGCAAAACTAACAATTTTACAAAAGTGACGTAAAAAAATTTTCAGCCTCCTAGCTCCTCTATTTTTCGAGTTATCGTGCGGACGGACACTGAGTTCTTTTCATTTAAAAAGAGATTTTGTATGGCAGCTACCCGAACCCGTCGCACCAGCACAACCAAATTTTGTAGAAGTTGTTGCCGTAAAACTTGATCATCATTTGCAAGATTTCAGACGACTAGCTTTATTAACTTCCAAGAGGTGCAAGAAGCCTGAACCGGCTGTTCTAGGCCAAACAAATTTTACAAAAGTTGTTGGCATATAACTCGACACTTCTTTACTAAATTTCAGATTCCTAGCTTCAATAAACACTGAGTTATTCTCATTTAACCGGATAAGTTGTATGGCAGCTACCCGAACCCGCCGCACCACCACAACCAAATTTTACAAAAGTTGTTGCCTTAAAACTTGATCATCATTTGCAAAATTTCAGACGCCTAGCTTCATTAGGTTCCAAGAGGTGCAAGAAGTCTGAACCGGCTGCTCTAGACCAACCAAATTTTACAAAAGTTGTTGGCATGTAACTCGACACCTCTTTACTAAATTTCAGATTCCTAGCTTCAATAAACACTGAGTTATTCTCATTTAAACGGAGAAGTTGTATGGCAGCTACCCGAACCCGCTGCACCAGCACAACCAAATTTTACAGAAGTTGTTGCCATAAAACTTGATCATCATTTGCAAAATTTCAGAAACTTAGCTTGAATAGATACTGAGTTATTTCTATATAAAGATAGAAGTTGTATGGCAGCTACTCGAACCCGCCGACCGAAAATGTTGGATTTAAATAGTAAAACTAACAATTTTGCAAAAGTGACGTAAAAAAAATTTCAGCCCCCTAGCTCCTTTATTTTTTGAGTTATCGTGCGGACGGACGGACGGACGTACATGGCTTAATCGACTCAGAATTCGATTCTGAGCCGATCCATACCTTTGACACTATATCTAGCTCGACTCCTTTAAGGTGTCACAAACGTAATGGCAAATTTATTATACCCTTGAACATAGTTCATACGGGTATAAAAATATGCCATTATACACATACATACATATGTATGTACTTAGGAAATTCAAAACATTTATTTAAAATAAAAAGATAGTGACCTAATTATTATTTAAAAGAAGAAGAAACCGAAAAATGTTTTTATATGTAATGATATTTTTTGTTTGTACTAATTTGTTAGATAAAGTAATGCAAATTTATTACTTTTTGAAATATTGTTTACATACCTACATATTAATGTACATATTTTGGAAATTGTTATGTGATAATAATTGCAATATTTAATCA
Organism: Poecilobothrus nobilitatus; assembly: GCA_947095535.1. NCBI lineage: Eukaryota > Metazoa > Arthropoda > Insecta > Diptera > Dolichopodidae > Poecilobothrus > Poecilobothrus nobilitatus. The sequence goes on along the minus strand of OX352772.1, from coordinate 168,635,747 downwards.
GGTAATATCTAACGACCCAACTGCTTTGGTTAAGATCTGAATTGTAATCATTATAAATATATGTACATATATATATATAATAACAGGTAATACCTATGTATATACAGGTAATACAGGTAATACCTATGTATTAAATTACATTTTGAAATAAAGAAAAAAAATTCTGATTAAATTCTAATATTATGTATAATAAAATTTAAATTACTAAAGGCAAAAATTGGTCAGCCATAATAAAGCATGTAGTAAATTCACGCAATAGTTAAACGAGTAAAAAAAATCTCAAAATTAAATGCGTATTAATTACAAAACCTTATAATACATCTAGGAAACGGTTGTTGAAAGTTAGTTCAAGTCTTATAATTTGACTATAATAAATAAAAATTTTAGACGTGTCACATAAATAATAATTAAAAAAAATTTTAAAATCTTTTAAGAAAAGAGAAGTTTTATCAAGTGTCAATTTATAAAATTAAAAAAATTGATTTTGAAATTGGAATAGTGAATAAAAGTGATTTTAAAATTGGAGAATTTTTTGCATTTAAATAAGTAAAATAAAATAAAAGACGTGTTTTATGAAGTGTTTAAATAGAATTTAAAATTAAACAATAACATTTGATAAAAAATTAAACAGAAATTAAAGTGTGTATAAAGTTGATTTTACTGTAAATTAATTTGAGTGTTAATTTGTCTTGAAAATGGAAGGTAGTAGTAAAAACAATTCTGACATAATTAAAAGTAATCGAGAAAAGAGTAATGAAAGGCAACAACGTAAACGGGGCGCGGAAACTATTTTACAACTATTTTACAACGGAAACTATTTTACAAACTATTTTACAAGATCGATTAGCAAAAGATCGTCAACGACATGCTGCTCGTCATGCAAAAGAATCTGTAATAAAAAAAAATTCGACAAGAATGTAATAAATTAGTTCAACGGAAAAAACGAAGAATGGAAGTTCTAGAAGAAAAAGGAACACAACTAGATGCTGTTCGAATTTCACAACAGCAAAGACTGATGAATGAAACAAAAGAACAACGCTCAAATCGATTAGAAGCTACTAGAATTACACAACAACAAAAGTATTTAAATTAAACAGAAGAACAACGGTCAAATCGATTAGAAGCATGCAGAGTTACACAACAACAAAAGCTTTTAAATGAAACAGAAAAACAACGTTCAAATCGATTAGAAGCTGTTAAAATTATACAATAACAAAAGCTTTTAAATGAAACAGAAGAACAACGTTCAAATCGATTAGAAGCTGCTAGAATGACACAACAACAAAAGCTTTTAAATGAAACAGAAGAACAACGGTCAAATAGATTAGAAGCTGTTAGAATTATACAACAACAAAAGCTTTTAAATGAAGCAGAAGAACAACGGTCAAGTCGATTAGAAGCTGTTAGAATTATACAACAACAAAAGCTTTTAAATGAAAAGTTCAAATCGTTTAGAAGCTACTAGAATTACACAACAACAAAAGTGTTTAAATGAATCAGAAGAACAACGGGCAAATCGATTAGAAGCATGTAGACTTACACAACAGCAAAAGCTTTTAAATGAAACTGAAAAACAACGTTCAAATCGACTAGAAGCTGTTAGAATCTTGAAACATCAAAGGCTTGTGAATGAATCTGAGGAAAATCGTAAGAACAGACAAGAAGCTGATCGCATTGCACAAACACAAAGACGACAAAGTGAAACTAGTATTCAAAAACATGATCGTTTGGTTAATACATTTCGTAAACGGATAAATAGTTTTGCTGATTTTCCATGTATGGTATGTAAAAAACATTTATATTCACGTCAGGTTGTTACATTATTAGAAAATAATTTAAGTAGTTCTGCACTGAATTATTTGCCACCTGAATTACAAAACATTTCTTTAAAATTATGCAATCGTTGCAAAATTCACTTGACCAATAACAATAAAGATTCTCATCCCTCTCGAGCTTACTGGAATGCACTAGACGCCGGGTCGATACCTGACAAAATTGCTCAACTTACTTCCATTGAACGGCGATTAATATCCCGAATGAATTTATATCTTAAAGTTATAAAACTTGATGGACGGTTTGGGCAAAAAGCACTCAAAGGACAAGCTATTCATTTTGCTCAAGACGTTCAAGAAATACCTGAACAATTGTTACCTCGACCTATTGGCGAATGTGGATTAGTCGTAATAACCGAAATTTTGGAAAATATTAATACTATTCGACAATTAAATATCGATTTTCTAGACTTGAAACTGGCCTTCGCTGGCTTATTACAAATAACCCACTTTACAACGACGTAACTATTCAAATGCCTGATAAAATCAACATTGAAAATATTTGTCTTGTTCCACAAATCTTTCCCCTTTCTGCTGTTCGAAGTGAATGGAAAGTAAAAGGTAATCAAACGCGCGTTCTCCGCGCTAATTTTTGCTGCTATGACTGCTTCCGCTCTTGTTAAATTTAAATTATTGCCAATTAATGACTGGACTTCGACTACTGTTGACCGGATACTTCTTGATGGTAATAATTTGTATGAACAAATTGTACACGAAAATCCTCGCATTTATATGTGAATGAAATTACAAAAATTTTCGTAGTACAGAAATATTTAATACACGAGTAAATTTTCAATTTTTACATGATCCTGAATTTTTTAGTACTGTTTGTGGTAACTCAAATAGCTTGTCTCCGAAACTGTAGTTTTGACTTTTTTTGTTGAACAAGATTTTGGTATTATAATTTGTAATAACTATTCACGGTTGATTGGAAGAATTTTGACTGACAGTATAACGAAATATTATTTATTTGATTCACATTCGTGTGGTCCAGGCGGTACTTCAACTCATAAAAATTTTCATACAGGAAAAGCTTGCGTCGTTGAAACAGAATCTCAAACAGTATTAGTTCGATTATTAAAATTAAGTATTGGTGGTAGAAATAGAAATGCACAATTTACTATTGATGCAATAAATATAGAAATAATATACAACACTTCTCATGATTTCAATTGTTATTGGTAATTCAAATCTTCATGAAAATCAACATGCATCATCATCTCAAGGCACATATATACCATTTAATCATAGTATAATGCTTCATGCAGATTACAATCAACCAAGTGTGTCAGATATTGTAGAAATCCCAAATCAACAGCATGAAATAAATTTAAATCAAATTAGACGTAAAACAGATTCAATTGTTAATATTTCTTATGAATTAAAGTCAGAAGAACTTGCGTGGTTTCACCTTTTTCCATATGGAATTAATGGTTTTCAAGAACATCGTCAAGTGGATATAACCCCTCTTGACTATTTTCAAATAAGAATTATGGGTAGTGACATACGTTTTCAAACTCCCGAATATTTAATGTATTCTTTAGCTACGTATGAATATTGTAGAACCAAATCTAATATTAACGTTTGTGGGAAAAAGGTAGGGCAAAACGGACATGTTGTTGAAGGTTTACATTTGTATGTTAAAACTCTTCGAGGATCAGGACCATACTTTACAGACTGTGGTAAGGAAATTATTGCTAAGATTAAACAGTTAGGTACCCCGACTTTCTTTTTAACGTTCAGTCCTAACAATTTAAAATGGCATGATTTGAGGAAAGCTTTACTTTTTGCGGATGGTCGACCAAATACATTATCTGAAACTCTTTCGATGGACGATACACAAGTAATGATTGAAAAATACCCTATAGTTGTAATGCGCCACTTCCAAATTGGAGTTCAAGCTATAATGCAATTTATTCTCAGCGATGATAAATTATTTGGTGGTAAGGTTCAAGATTTCTGGTGGCGCATAGAATTTCAAAATAGAGGCTCTCCACATCTTCATATGTCTATTTGGGTGGAAAATTTTCCATCATTATCAAATCCTGAAACTGTAGCATTACTAGATTCCATTATTTCTTGTCAATTGCCTGATTCAAATGCAGATGGGGCTTTTCATAAAATAGTCAAAGATTGTCAAATACATCGATATACTCATTCATGCTATAAGAATACCGAGTACTGTAGATTTGGTTTTCCCCGAAGATTGACAGATAGAACAAAAATGATTGACCCTAACTCAAATGAATTAATGAATAATGGTGGTAGAATATTTTTATTAGAAAGACGAAGAAGTGAAGAATGGATTAATAACTATCATCCAGTCTTGCTTCGTCTTTGGAATGGGAATATGGATATCCAACCTTGCGGGGAAACTTTATCCACTGCATATTACATTGCAAAATATGTTTCAAAAGGGGAGCCCTTAACACTTGACAAAACTCTTCGTGACGTTATATCATCTATTCGAAAAGAACAGTGAGACCCGTTACGAAAAATTTTCAAAATTTGTGTGGAAATGTTAAATATTACGTTTATGTCACCTTAAATTTAAACAAAGTTCCCGTAAAAGTGTTTTTCTCAATATTCATGTACCAGAAAAACCGTATAATGTAATTCAATTTTCTAACAATACTGAAAATGATAATGAATATTGCCAGACGATTTTTGACAGATATCAAAACCGACCTAACGATTTAGAGAACATGACTTTGTTTGAATTTGCGAATTACGAATCTGTTAGATCTGCATTTGACGCTAGAAAAACAGAATTAGAAGCACGTCTTGAATCTTTAAGATCTTCCCCAAACTTTTCTGATGAATTAGATGCTGCTTTAGAGCATATGCAAACAATTAGTGACGAAAATATAAATGCAATTGATCAAGATTTGATTGCGGAACTTCCAGAAAATAATACTCCAGTACAAATAACTGATCAGGTTTATGAAATGAATATACAACGACTTAATATACAACAACAGACGCTTATTGACTATATTAAACGACAAATTTTACGTGACATTAATAATGAAAATCCACAGCCATTACTTCTTTTCATTACAGAAAGTGCTGGTACTGGAAAAACTTTTACTTTCAAATTAATAACTGAACAAATTCAACGTAGCCGTAGTCAGAACCGCTGCTCCCACTGGTGTCGCTGCATTACTTGTCAATGGTTTAACTTTACATTCTTTATTAAAACTTCCAATACAAAAAACCCATACAATGCCCAATTATCATAAACTTATAGGTATATATATTGAAACATTACGACGGCAATGGGTAAATGTTCGTTTTATGATTATTGATGAAGTATCTATGATTCCTTATGAAATGTTGGTCCATATTAATTATCGTCTGCAAGAAATAAAAAATAATGAACTATTATTTGGGGGTCTCAATGTCTTATTGTTTGGTGATCTTATGCAACTTCCATCTGTAGTTGGTTGTCCAATTTTCCAACAGCCTAAATATCTTGAAGGTTCTCTTCATTTGTTCAAACAATTTAGTTTTTGCGAACTAACTGAAATTGTTCGACAACGAGGCGATAGAGAATTTGTAGATTTATTAAACAATTTACGTGAAGAACGTCTTACTGTAGAACAATATAGGTTATTAGTTGTAAAACAGTCCACATATAAACAAGAAAATGAACTGGTATATGGACGATCTTTACGAATTTTACCAACAAATGCTTTAGTAAAAAAATTCAATGAATCAGTTATAAATACTCTAGATCCAGCTATTAAAAAATATGTAGTAGTAGCACAAGATCGATTGTTAGAGCAGGATGCACGAAATATTAAGCGCCCCCTTCAAGACATTATACCACAATAAATAAATAAAACCGGTGGAGTTCCAAAAGAAATTACACTATATATAGGATTACGAGTAATGCTAAGACGAAATTATGATATATCACGTGGATTAGTAAGTGGTAGTATGGGCAAAGTAATTAGTATTATATGGCCTGGTATGAGACGTCGTCAAATTTATGATCAAGATATTCCGAATATAGAAATAGAGTTCAACAATAAAATTGGAAAGCATATTATTAGACCAATCGAATTATGTTTTGACGCTAAATTTGGATATGGACCTATTGAAAGATATATGCTTCCATTTGTACCATGTTATGCAGTGACAGTGCATAAGCTTCAAGGTTGTACAATTGAATCAGCAGTAGTTAATTTAGGACCAAAATATTTTGCCTCTGGACAAAAATTTGTTACATTAAGTCGTTGTACATCATTAAATAGTATTGAAATTGACGAAATTGTACCTAATGAATTAATTGAAGGTCAAATTTGCAATGACGATGCTCTTTCTGAAATGGAACGACTTAGAAAATTGCCAAGATACAACAGTGACTAATTATTTCGTTAACTAAAATTGATGTAATATTTATAATAATTTAAGAAAATTTTATATCTAATTAAAAACATTTAATTCGCAGTATTTGGGTACACTTACTCTTCAAGATATTTTCATTATTTATGAATTACTGGAATAATAAATTTTTATATAATATTTTTTTTTATTTATATTATCGATTTGGAAATTATAAAGATACAATAATAACTAACTCCCTTAATCTATCTAAATATTTGGTACAAAATTGTAAAACTTCTTTTATACATACATATTATGTACATATGAGAGCAATAATGAATGTATGAATAAAAAAAATATTCCATGTTTTTAAATTCAAATTATGCCTTTAACTTAAAACTAAAAAGTATAAAATAAAATAATATGTAAAAAAAATATTTTTTAAAATATGCTTTTATCAAAATCGAACTCGCCCCCTAAATAGTAGAAAATAAAATAAAATAAAAGTGATTATAGATCTAAAGCATCTTGGCCTGTTATAATATAAAAGTAAATTGCTGGAATAAAAAAGAACCACGAACCCCAAATTTCTGTTAATCTTATTCCAGCAATTTACTTTTGTATTATAACAGGCCAAGATGCTTTAGATCTATAATCACTTTTATTTTATTTTCTACTTTTTAGGGGGCGAGTTCGATTTTGATAAAAGCATATTTTAAAAAATATATTTTTTTCATATTATTTTTTTTATTTGATAATTGTGGTATATATTGGAACTTTAAATATTTTATATTTTCATTTCGTGGAATGGTGTGTATCATGTCTATGTTGTTGTGGTCATCTGTATGTTTAGATAAATATTTGTTGTAAATCTAGTTAATAAAAAATATTGGATAATTATTTTGAACTAGTAGATCTTTCATTATGTTTATATTTTTATTTAAAAATTCTTTTGATGAAATTTTGTAAATTTTGTTGAGAATTATTATAACCACATTTTTCTCCCCCTTTTTCATTATAGTAACTATTAACATAGTTTTTTATGTGATAGTTTTTTATGTGATTTTTTATGTTCATAGTGATTTTAAAAATAACACAGAATTTAGCTTCATACAATAATAGAAGAATATTCTTACTTCAATGCAGGACTAAAAATATTTTCCCAAATCATATAATTAACAATATTAAGTGTATATACTCTCTACAATTAGAAAAACATCCATATGCAAATGAAGCTCATAAAATATTAACAAAAATGAGAAAATCTGTTCTTAATTTAGAGATAAAAATTACAATTAACACATTACAAGTTCTTGAAAGAGAGCTAAAACAATTATATGTCCGCTCTGTTGACCAAAAAAGAGATTTCCATACCAAATTTAATCAAAGATTTGGAATATAATATTTCAATATGTGATATACAAGAAGACCAAAAAACGATTTTAAGAAGTAGGGCAATAAACATTTTAATTAATTTTTATATCAATATTAACCAAATTCATAAATATGATTCCATACTTAAAGACTACAATATAACTAAACTTTTCTTAAAAAATAATGAAGATTTACTAGTTCTGAACAGTGATAAAGGAATAGTACTGTCATTATGTATAAAGAAGAATATTTAAATGCTATGAACGAATTATTAAAGGATGACCAAATGTACAAAATTTTAAAGAAAGACCCTACAGCAATGTTTAATAATAGAGCTAAAGAACTTATAGATAAATTACATATCAATGAGCTAATAACGAATGCACAACATAACTCAATGAAAAAATCGAATATAGTAGCTCCAAAACTTTATGGGATGAGGAAAACTCACAAACCAAATTTAGCGATGAGACCAGTTGTTTCATGCATTAACAGTCCGTCAAGTGGCATTGCCAAGTTTATGCATGAAATATTATTAAATTACATTAAAGCGTTCGAATATAATATTAATAATTCAACAGAGTTTGCGCAAGAAGTGAAAAACATTAATTTACCATAAAATTATATGATAATTTCTTTAGATGTGGTATCTTTATTTACAAATATACCGAAGAGATTATTCATATCAATAATTGAGGACGAATGGCAACAATATGGCTAATGGCTAGTTCAAAAAAATTATCCAATATTTTTTATTAACAAGATTTACAACAATTATTTATCTAAACATACAGATGACCACAAGAACATAGACATGATACACACCGTTCCACGAAATGAAAATATAAAATATTTAAAGTTCCAATATATACCACAATTATCAAATAAAATAGAAAAATTTTTTAAGAATTTCACAAACAACCATAGAATAGTTTTTTATAATAGTAAGACAGTTTTTAACCTTTTTTCTAAATTAAAAGATAAGGAAGATAAATTCCAACAATCGAATCTAATATATAAAATTGATTGCACTATATGTAATTCATGTTACATTGGACAAACTAAACAATTTTTGAAAAATAGAATGAACCAACATAAATATGATTGTAAGAATATAAATATAAATAAAGAAGAAAAAACTGCTCTGGCACAACATCATTTTGAACAAGAAAATCATATTTCTAATTTCGATGACGTCAAAATTCTAGACAAAAAAAAAAATTGGCTTAAGAGAAACATTAGCGAAATGATATATTTATGTTCAATTAAACTCGAATAACATTAATTTCAAAACTGATACACAAAATTTAAACTCCATATATAAATCACTATTATGTGACTATAAAGAATGCATTACAAACAAATAATATCAAGAATTTTTTCTACCTGATGTTTCATTAACGACAATGTTAAATTCATATAGTAATAAGTCAATATAGTGCAATAAAATGTAGGTCAATAGGGATTATGTTATTTTTTTATTTTGGTTTTTTTCTGGTTTTTTGGGTCTGTCTATTTTGATATGTGTAATATATGATATGACAAGTGTAATATATACATAATTATATAATTATTGTTGTAATTTATTAGTACATTTTGTTCGTGTTTTTAAGCGCTTAAATTATTAGTAGGATATGGGTATCCAATGTATGAAACCAATGAGCGGCAGTTTTAAAAGTTTTAAGCTATAGGGTAGGATGTAATGTATGAAAGCTTTGATTGGTAATTAAGGGTTTTAAGCTTTAGGTATCTTTAGGTTGATATAAGCACATAAAGATCGATCGTTATGTTTGAAAATAAAGCTTATTTGATTATGAATTTAATTAAAAAAGTTTTGAAATAAATAACAAGAAGCTTGAACTAGTATAAAATTTTGAAAAAGAAATGAAATAAATATTTTATATTAAAAGTTTTGAAAGCTTATTTAGGTGAAAAGTTTTTAAAGTTTAGTTTAAATATAAAATTATTAAAGTTTCAAAGTTAATATTATCAAAGTTTAAACTTGATTTAATATTTCCGTGAAAATTGAAAAAAGTTTTATAAAATAAAAAAATAAGCTTAAGCTATTGTGTTGAATATTCTTAATTAGATATGAAAAGATTTTAAAGTTTTGACTTAAATACAAAGTTAATATACAAAACTAATATCAATGTTAAAATTCTTCTTATACTCATAACACTTTTTTCTGCATACTTTTAGGCGAACGCTTGGTTATGAAACTTAAAACTTGATTTAAAATTGCTGAAATATTTTTATATGTGGGAAGCTATGAAAAGTTTTTCAAGCTTTTAGTTTGGTTTAAATACAAAGTTATTATAATCAAAGTTTAAACTTGATTTAATATTAACCTGAAAAATTGAAAAATAGTTTTAAAAATTTAACCATAAAAAACTTAAGCTATTGTGTTGAAAATTCGAAATTAGTTATAAAAAGTTTTAAAAGTTTGGTTTATATTCAAAGTTATTATTATCATTAAGTTTAAGCTTAATTTAATAGTTACTTAGCTAAAAATTTAAATATAAAACTTTTTATATTTAAAACAATAATTAGCTTAAGAAGTTAAACTGTAGTGCTGTGTATTAAAAAGATAATATGAAAAGTTTTTAAAGTAGGGTTTAAATACAAAACTATTATTACGAAAGTTTAAGCTTGGTTTAAAATTTTCTTGAAAAATTAGTTTTTTAAATTAATAGTATTAAGCTTAAGCTATAGTGCTGTTGAAAATTTTCAAACAGATTAGAAAAGTTTTCGAAGTCAATATTATTAAAGTTTAGATTTAGATGAATTAATATTTAACTGAAAAGTTAAAAGTTTTTTATGTTTTCAAATTTTAAAAGTTAAGCTGGTTAAAGTGAAGATATGAAAAGTTTATAAAGTCTTGTTTAAGTAATTATTAAAGTTAAAGCTTTTGGTTTAATATTTATCTGAAAAATTAAAAAAAAAGTTTTTAAAAAATTGAAAGACACTTTTAATGTGTGTATAATATTTTTTTTTTAAACATCTTTAAATTGTGATTTTTATTATTAATATTAAGCTAACAAAAATTTGATTTTTTTATTTTGTTTTTTTACAACTATTGCTCAATGGCATAATGCCCCCAAGCATATGTTTTTATATTATCTTCAGTTACATATCTTTTATTATCTAATGAGCTTAAAGCTACTTTATTTAAATTTTCTGTATAAATTGTATGTAAATGTGATCTAAATATTTTCATTTGTTTTAAACAAGTTTCATTTTTTAACAAACAATTTTTATAATTATCTAATGTTAAAGAATTGACAACATATTTCTTTATTCCTTTAGCTTTTTTAATAGTTATATTTTCATATGTTTGAAGGAAATACATTTTAGATTTTAATCCAATAAATTCAGAAACAATTTTTTCATTAAATTCATCTTTAAAAAGACCCAGAACTTTTTTATTCATTAGAGGAAAATTAAATAAATTGTCGGATGGATAATCTGATGTATCAAAACGTTTTGGTATTTCATTAAATATGTCAGCGAAAAAATCATCTGTCTGTATAGTATAAATAAAACTGTCAGTGTCTGTATAATTTAATAAAGCCTTACTACCATATTTAGGTTTAATATAATCACAATGAAAATCATACATAAGAATTTTAGATTGTTCGAGTACCGTAAATCCCAAATATATAGGTTTGTCATAATATATATTTGTATGATTAAGGTGAATGGCTATCAAGTTCTCACTAAATCTAGAGTGGCTATGATAATTTGGTTTTGCTATTAGCGCTCGAGCACCTAAATGTCTGCCTTGACTTTCCCAAGACGTAGCTATTTTGACATTTTTTCTTTTATCTACATTTTCCATTGTTTTACCGAAAACAGCATTATTCATTAATTTAAAATAATCTTTTTCAAAAACTTTCAAAAACAAAAAAAAAAAAAAAACTTGTGATTGTATACTATATAGTAGGGAAGTCATATATAAAGTTTTTCATATATAAAGACAACAATTTTCCTTTAATATCATTACAAATTATTTACTTTATTAAGTATACATAATATTACAAAATAAAACAAACAATATGGTAAGATATTTGTTTTCTTTATTTTTAATTTTCTATTTTCTTAATGAAATAGGCTGCCTTTTTAAAAAATTTAATGGAATTGGGAGTGGGTTCAAGTGAAAAATATCAAAATATTGATATTTTACAACAGAATAAAATATACGAAGTGATTTCCTGGCGCTTTTTAGAGACGAAAAGAACAAACGGTCAAACGGTGGTGCTTTGCGAGGTAGAACATCCACTAACCAATGAAAAAATTATATTTTTCATGCCGGACAGGTTTTCAAAAAAAGTAACAAACGAACCAGAATTAGAGGAATTGAATAGAGCGCAGTTTTATTTCAAATTTTTGGGACGGGATAAAGACAGACAAAATATGGTATTATTTCAACTAATTCCATCGATTGATATCGATTCACAAGAAAAATTTTTGAAATAAATAAGCTTTAATATTAAAAATTTAATTTGCTTTTTTGTTTTTTTTTTTTTTTGATTTATTTTGAAAGAAAAGGAAAAATTGTTTTTTTTCAGATACTTATAAAGGTGCAAAGTCGTCAGAGGTCTGTATTCACGACTAGTCTCGGTCTTTGAAGGTGCGAAACTGTCTTTGAACGTCCGAAAACGGTCTGTGAAGGTGCGAAAACGGTCTGAAAAAATTTTTTTTTTTTTCAGATACTTATTACAGTGCTTAAAAGACTCCTTGGCGCAAAGGCCCGTATTCAAGACTAGTTTCGGTCTTTGCAGGTCCGAAAACAGTCTGTGAAGGTCCGAAAACGGTCTGTGAAGGTCCGAAAACGGTCTGTGAAGGTCCGAAAACGGTTTGCGAAGATCCGTTAATGGCTTTAAAAATTTAATGCTCCTTAGTATATCTAGGTATCCCTACTTTTGTTTATGAAATCAGAGTTATGAATAAAAGGCTAGGTTATTAGTTTTTTTTTATTATGATAAAGAACAAAATGAATAGCTGCAACAACAACAACGGCAACAGTAGCAGCAGTAGCAACAATGGCAATAGGAAAGCTATAGTTGATTTACAATTTGTTATTGGAAATAACAAACAATATTTTTTGAAAGAATTTTCTTTGATAGCTGATGGTTCTCTAAAACCAGTGTTATTTATGTTTAAAGCACCGTATTCATTTGATTAGTTAAATAGTGATGTTAAATGGCAAAATGAGTAGAACAAAAAGAACATTAATAACTTGGATTGGAATGATGGCTTTATAGAGTATTTAAAAGTTAAAAATGTCTTTGAGGAAGATCTAACAACATTATTTGATGTTGTTTATGTAAAAGGTCTTAAAAAAAAGCAATTTTTAGACACTTTTATTTCAAATTCAGTAAAAGTTATTAATTTAGATAACAAAATTCCATCTCTACAAAAACTAAGGAATTACATCACCATTTGCCCTCACCATCATAATACAGAAAATTTGTTGCAAAGATGTGCTGTAAAAAATTGTATAAACTTGTACATGTATTTAATAAAAGATAATAATAATAATTGGCTTTAAAAAATATTTGTTTTATTTATTATTGAAGAATATATTTTTTCAGACATAAACAATGGTATTTCATAAAATAGTCTAGAATAATTGCACTGAGCTATATGTAAATTCATAGGAATGTAAAAATCTTCTTGTTCCAATTTCAGTTTATTCCTTTCAATACATCTGTCGAAATACTTGAATACATATTCCCGTACATTTAATTCAGCTCCATTGTTATATGACATCACTGCTAAGTCCAACATAAGGAAAAAGGGGGTATACTCATCTAGTTCCAATGTTAGTTTTTTAGTTTGCTCTGTATGATTGAATTTGAGTGGAAATTTATTTGAATTTAATTTAGGTTGAATGTTTGTTGTAAAATCTACATAAAAACCATGCAACTGCAAATAATTCATCTCGCTAATGACTTTGCGATGACGTTGGAAAATTATTGTTGCAGTTAAATTTTCAACATTAAATTTGTATTTTTATTGTTTGTTTCTTATCCAGTAAAAAGGATTATGTCTTTGATATTTTAAATTAAAAAGCTATAGTGCTGAATATTTTAAATTCTAATAAAAATATGAAAACTTTTTAAAGTTTGGCTTAAAAATTCCAAAGCTTGGTTTAAATACAAAATTATTATAAAAGTTTCAACATATTTACCAAAAGTCAAATTTACATTCTATTATAACAATTTTAGTTCTCCTAACCTTATTTAAAAAAATTAGTAGGGTGAAAATATGAAAAGTTTTTAAAGTTTGATTTAAAAGTTTTTAAAGTTTATTGATTATTCTAAATTTAACTTAGTGGTTAGTATATCAGTTATGTTTTAATTTGAAATTTAAAAGGCTTAAGCTATGGTGCTGAATATTTTAAATTAGGATAAAAATATGAAAAGATTTTAAAGTTTGGGTAAAAATTTCAAAGTTTGGTTTAAATACAAAATTATTATAAAAGTTTAAACATATTTACCAAAAGTCAAATTCACATTCTATTATAACAATTTGAGTTCTCCTAACCTTATGCAAAAAAATTAGTAAGGTGTACATATGAAAAGTTTTTAAAGTTTGGTTTAAAAATTTCAAAGTTTGGTTTAAATACAAAATTATTATAAAAGTTTAAACATATTTACCAAAAGTCAAATTTACATTCTTTTTTTTTTTTTTTTTTAATAAACTTTATTTTACTCTTTTTAACATTCTTAAATTATCTTAGCCTATAAAAGTTTAGGAAAACAGGTTTTTTTTTATTTAATTTAATTAACATTTAAACTTATTCTATCGTTTTTATTGTTAATTTTATTAATTAATATGTTATTTTTAAAAATCTAAATAATATTGCAATTTAGCAATTTTTTTTTTTTAATATTCAATTTTGGAAAAATTCAGAGTATTAAAACCAAATATCTGTTCTTCAAATTTACATTCTATTATAACAATTTGAGTTCTTCTAACCTTATGGAAAAAAATTAGTAAGGTGAAGATATGAAAAGTTTTTAAAGTTTGGTTTAAAAGTTTATTATTATTAAAGTTTATTGATTATTCTAAATTTAACTTAGTGGTTAGTACATCAGTTATGTTTTAATTTGAAATTTAAAAGGCTTAAGCTATAGTGCTGAATATTTTAAATTAGGACAAAAATATGAAAAGATTTTAAAGTTTGGGTTTAAAAATTTCAAAGTATGGTTTAAATACAAAATTATTAAGAAAGGTTAAACATATTTACCAAAAGTCAAATTTATATTCTATTATAACAATTTAAGTCCTCCTAACCTTATGCAAAAAAATTAGTAAGGTGAAGATATGAAAAGTTTTTAAAGTTTATTATTATTAAAGTTTAAACTTTAATATTTACTTGAAAAAAAAGTTTGATTTGAATAGGTACATAAAGAAATGTATACAAAATAATTTTAAATGAAATGTTTTGTTATAATAAATATATTATTTATAAAATGAATAATAAAAGTTTTGAGCTAAACGGTTGAAATATAATGAAATATTATGAACTTTGAGAAGTTTTATAGTTAAATTAAAAGTTATATATAATCAGATAAATTCAAATTTTATCTAAAGTTTTACTGTCAATTATATTTTTATATTTAACAAACGTTTTTATTTGTCTCTGGTTTTATTTAAAGCTTTCAACAGCTTAAAAACTTCGTTAAGCTAAAAGTGATTAAACACACTTAAGATTCGATTTTTTTTTTTTTTGTAATAATAAAAAAAACAAGTTTGTTCCTGTTGTTTAAAATTATACATATATATTTTTTTTTATTGATCTTTAAATATTTTTTTTTATTAAAACTAACTTTTTTATATAACTTTATTAAAATTTCTTATACACCTGAATTTTTGACAGTACCTATATAGGACAAACAGGTAGAAATTTCGCGATTCGTTATTCGGGACACATTAGAAAACTTAATAAAGTGGATTCCAAGTCCAATTTTGCCAATCACTTAATGGAAAAAAACCATTCTAGCAATATAAATAACCTGAAAATCTTACATATTGATAAAAAAGGTTAAAAGTTGGATTTATTGGAATCTCTAGAAATTAAAAAAGCTATAAAACAAAATAAATCAATTTTGAACGAACAATTTTGCGAAATTCACCTATGTTAAATATAGCAAATATATGAAATCACCTATGTTTAGATTTGTAATTATTTAGTAGGTATAAATGTAATATTAAAAAATATGAAAATTATTCATGTTTAGTATTAAATTGATCCTGAATTGGTCCTGATGATGGCAGTGATGTCGAAATATATATAGGCTTTATAATAAATAAATATAATATTTTAAGAATTATAAAAATAAAATATTAATAAAATTATTTTGTGGACAAAAAGTATAAATAAAAACCAATTTTTTACTCAATAAATCTAATAAAGATGTTCCACGAACTTACGGTTGAAAAAATTCAAGGATTATGTATTTGTTTGTTAAGTCATCTAAGAGTTTGGTAATTTTACCTGTTGGTAGAACTTTGTTTTCAGCACAAAAAGGATAATCATTGTGCAAATCATGTAAATGTTGTGGGTAATCTAAATCCATTCTAAAACGTAACCGGTTTCCGAATCATCGGCAACTGAAAGCACATCAATATTTTCAGTAACGTCAACCCACTGAAAATCTTTATGTGGTAAATATTGGATCATTGCCCATCCATATAAATTGTTAGCGTCTCCATATACTATGTATTTGGAAGGTTCGTTTCTTTTATAAGATTCTCCCATGAATTCATTATTTGCTACTGAATGTCCAAGTGAGCACTGACTAATTCCACCACATATCCCTTTTTAGGGAAATTATACATATCAATATCAGTTAATAATTGTAATTTGATATCCGTGTATTTTAACATAGCTGCCCATGACAAACCTGGGGTAGTATAAAAATTTGTAGATCTAAAGAATAGATTTTGTAGCATATTTTCCGAAAGTTTTCAAAAACACCAGTCAAAATAAGCACATCTGTTTTAAGGTAAAGTTTTAAATAGTCCCATAAGTTTTGACAATCAAACGTATTCCATACATATAACTGCATGACTGTAGTTTTCATCGGAACATGATGTGTTTGTCATTTGATTGGTAAAAGCTTCTTGTGAAGGTAAACTTCTTTCGTCAAGTCGTTCAAAGGAATTTAAATACTCATAAGGAAAAACTCCCTTTCGGGTCATAAGTTTAATTTTTTCATTATTATTGAATTCTTTTTTTATATGAAACAAATCATTTTCATTTAAATTTTTACATAAAGAATCAATGCTAGAAGCCATAAATCTAAAGTTATCGAGAAAACGTAAATAAAATGAATGATTTTTATCTATTGTAATTTTTTTAGATAATGAAATATAACGTTCTTTATTCAAAGGAATGGCACCAATATGCCCATTCACTTCGTTTATTTTTTTAAATAAAAGATGACAATCATAGCCGAAAAAATTGTAAAAAAATATAGGAAAAAAATTTAGTCGCCTATATAATAAATTACATTTAGAATGAGCGGGTCCTCTATAATTACCAGTAAAGTGACAATTGTCTCTAATTCTGTCATTAAAAGCTAAATGCTTACTACATATGTGACAATTTTCCTGAATTAATTGTTGAAGCTGCTCATCAAGTGTTAACAGATTCATTGGCTTTGGCATCAAAAATATTTTTATATAATTCACTACATGTTTTTGTTAACGATATGACAAATTCCTTAGCACAGTTAGCTCCAACAAACGATTTGTAACAACTTTGAAAGAGCAGTAAATTTTTAAAGCCATTAACGGACCTTCGCAGACCGTTTTCGGACCTTCACAGACCGTTTTCGGACCTTCACAGACCGTTTTCGGACCTTCACAGACTGTTTTCGGACCTGCAAAGACCGAAACTAGTCTTGAATACGGGCCTTTGCGCCAAGGGGTCGCCTAAGCACTGTAATAAGTATCTGAAAAAAAAAAAATTTTTTTCAGACCGTTTTCAGAACTTCAAAGACCGAGAGTAGTCGTGAATACAGACCTCTGACGCCTTTGCACCTTCATAAGTATCTGAAAAAAAACTATTTTTCCTTTTCTTTCAAAAGAAATCAAAAAAACAAAAAAGCAAATTTTAATATTTAATTTTTAATTTAATTTAATTTAATTTTAATTTAATTTAATATTTAATAGTTTATTTATTTCAAAATTTTTTCTTGTGAATCGACATCAATCGATGGAATTAGTTGAAATAATGCCATATTTTGTCTGTTTTTATCCCGTCCCAAAAATTTGAAATAAAACTGCGCTCTATTCAATTCCTCTAATTCTGGTTCGTTTGTTACTTTTTTTGAAAATCTGTCCGGCATAAAAAATATAATTTTTTTATTGGTTAGTGGATCTTCTACCTCGCAAAGCACCACCGTTTGACCTCTTTTCGTCTCTAAAAAGCGCCAGGAAATCACCTCGTCTATTTTATTCTGTTGTAAAATATCAATATTTTGATATTTTTCACTTGAACCCACTACCAATTCCACAAGTTTTCAAATCACAAGTTTTTTTTTTTTTTTTTTGAAAGTTTTTGAAAAAGATTATTTTAAATTAATGAATAATGCTGTTTTCGGTAAAACAATGGAAAATGTAGATAAAAGAAAAAATGTCAAAATAGCTGCGTCTTGGGAAAATCAAGGAAGACATTTAGGTGCTCGAGCGCTAATAGCAAAACTAAATTATCATAGCCACTCTAGATTTACTGAAAACTTGATAGCCATTCAGCTTAATCATACAAATATATATTATGACAAACCTATATATTTGGGATTTACGGTACTCGAACAATCTAAAATTCTTATGTATGATTTTCATTATGATTATATTAAACCTAAATATGGTAGTAAGGCTTTATTAAATTATACAGACACTGACAGTTTTATTTATACTATACAGACAGATGATTTTTACGCTGACATATTTAATGAAATACCAAAACGTTTTGATACATCAGATTATCCACCCGACAATTTATTTAATTTTCCTCTAATGAATAAAAAAGTTCTGGGTCTTTTTAAAGATGAATTTAATGAAAAAATTGTTTCTGAATTTATTGGATTAAAATCTAAAATGTATTTCCTTCAAACATATGAAAATAAAACTTTTAAAAAAGCTAAAGGAATAAAGAAATATGTTGTCAATTCTTTAACATTAGATAATTATAAAAATTGTTTGTTAAAAAATGAAACTTGTTTAAAACAAATGAAAATATTTAGATCACATTTACATACAATTTATACACAAAATTTAAATAAAGTAGCTTTAAGTTCATTAGATAATAAAAGATATGTAACTGAAGATAATATAAAAACATATGCTTGGGGGCATTATGCCATTGAGCAATAGTTGTAAAAAAACAAAATAAAAAAATAAAATTTTTGTTAGCTTAATATTAATAATAAAAATCACAATTTAAAGATGTTTAAAAAAAAAAATATTATACACACATTAAAAGTGTCTTTCAATTTTTTAAAAACTTTTTTTTTAATTTTTCAGATAAATATTAAACCAAAAGCTTTAACTTTAATAATTACTTAAACAAGACTTTATAAACTTTTCATATCTTCACTTTAACCAGCTTAACTTTTAAAATTTGAAAACATAAAAAACTTTTAACTTTTCAGTTAAATATTAATTCAATAACTAAACTAAATTTTAATAATATTGACTTCGAAAACTTTTGTAATCTGTTTGAAAATTTTCAACAGCACTATAGCTTAAGCTTAATATTATTAATTTAAAAAACTTTTCTTTAATTTTTCAAGTAAATTTTAAACCAAGCTTGAACTTTCGTAATAATAGTTTTGTAGTTAAACCCTACTTTAAAAACTTTTCATATTATCAATACTCAGCACTACAGTTTAACTTCTTAAGCTAATTATTGTTTTAAATATAAAAAGTTTTAAATTTAAATTTTTAGGTAAGTAACTATTAAATTAAGCTTAAACTTAATGATAATAATAACTTTGAATATAAACCAAACTTTTAAAACTTTTTATAACTAATTTCGAATTTTCAACACAATAGCTTAAGTTTTTTATGGTTAAATTTTTAAAACTATTTTTCAATTTTTCAGGTTAATATTAAATCAAGTTTAAACTTTGATTATAATAACTTTGTATTTAAACCAAACTAAAAGCTTGAAAAACTTTTCATAGCTTCCCACATATAAAAATATTTCAGCAATTTTAAATCAAGTTTTAAGTTTCATAACCAAGCGTTCGCCTAAAAGTATGCAGAAAAAAGTGTTATGAGTATAAGAAGAATTTTAACATTGATATTAGTTTTGTATATTAACTTTGTATTTAAGTCAAAACTTTAAAATCTTTTCATATCTAATTAAGAATATTCAACACAATAGCTTAAGCTTATTTTTTTATTTTATAAAACTTTTTTTAATTTTTCACGTAAATATTAAATCAAGCTTAAACTTTAATAATATTAAAAATAAACCAAACTTAAAAAACTCTTCATATTTAATTAGGAATATTCAGCTCAATAGCTTAAAATTATTTTTTATTTTAATTTATAAAACTTTTTTTTCAATTTTCACGGAAATATTAAATCAAGTTTAAACTTTGATAATATTAACTTTGAAACTTTAATAATTTTATATTTAAACTAAACTTTAAAAACTTTTCACCTAAATAAGCTTTCAAAACTTTTAATATAAAATATTTACTTCATTTCTTTTTCAAAATTTTATACTAGTTCAAGCTTCTTGTTATTTATTTCAAAACTTTTTTAATTAAATTCATAATCAAATAAGCTTTATTTTCAAACATAACGATCGATCTTTATGTGCTTATATCAACCTAAAGATACCTAAAGCTTAAAACCCTTAATTACCAATCAAAGCTTTCACACATTACATCCTACCCTATAGCTTAAAGCTTTTAAAACTGCCGCTCATTGGTTTCATACATTGGATACCCATATCCTATCTTAATTAATATTTATATAAATTTTTTTTGTTAATTTTTTATTTTTTTAATTATGGGTAAATAATGTTAAATTTACAATTTTTTTAAGAATATTTATAATGTTTACGAAAAGTTTATTAGACGACCTTAAATTATTATCTTAAGGTAGGATGTAATGGTAAAATTTTAATGAGTTAAAAAACTATATATAAAGTTCTAAAAAATATTTTTAGCCTTGAAAAAGTATAGAAAATATACGAAACGTTGGCGCAAAGATAAATTTTTTTGTGTTTTTTCAGTCCTAATCCAGAGAAAAAATTCAACAAAAGATTAAAACATTACGGACACAAAAATAAAGCTAAATATGCTTCCTTTATATTTACGTAGTCAATTATTGTCTTCATGTTTTACTTTTGATATTTTGAATAATAGTATTTCTATCCAATCTCTTACTAACAAGTTTAGACTTAACGATAGTGTTAGGCAAACTAGAAATACTAAATTTTTAATGGATTATAAACACAATACAGAGTACCGAAGTAATGAACCCATCAATAGATGTTGTACTACTGTTAACAAAATTAGTCATCTTTATTCTACATTATTTATGAATTACTGGAATAATAAATTTTTATATAATATTTTTTTTTATTTATATTATCGATTTGGAAATTATAAAGATACAATAATAACTAACTCCCTTAATCTATCTAAATATTTGGTACAAAATTGTAAAACTTCTGTTATACATACATATGTACATATGAGAGCAATAATGAATGTATGAATAAAAAAAATATTCCATATTTTTAAATTAAAATTATGCGTTTAACTTAAAACTAAAAAGTATAAAATAAAATAATATGTAAAAAATATATTTTTTAAAATATGCTTTTATCAAAATCGAACTCGCCCCCATTATAAACATTTTAAATAATTTTTATATTAATATTAACCAAATTCATAAATATGATTCCATACTTAAAGACTACAATATAACTAAACTTTTCTTAAAAAATAATGAAGATTTACTAGTTCTGAACAGTGATAAAGGAAATAGTACTGTCATTATGAATAAAGAAGAATATTTAAATGCTATGAACGAATTATTAATGGATGAACAAATGTACAACATTTTATAGAAAGACCCTACAGCAATGTTTAATAATAGAGCTAAAGAACTTATAGATAAATTACATACCAATGAGCTAATAACGAATGCACAACATAAGTCAATGAAAAAATCGAATATAGTAGCTCCAAAACTTTATGGGATGAGGAAAACTCACAAACCAGATTTAGCGATGAGACCAGTTGTTTCATGCATTAACAGTCCGTCAAGTGGCATTGCCAAGTTTATGCATAAAATATTATTAAATTACATTAAAACGTTCGAATATAATATTAATAATTCAACAGAGTTTGCGCAAGAGGTGAAAAATATTAATTTACCAAAAAATTATATGATAATTTCTTTAGATGTGGTACCTTTATTTACCAATATATCGAAGAGATTATTCATATCAATAATTGAGGACGAATGGCAACATATTTCAAAATAAACGAAAATAAGTTTAGATTTATTTTTGGAATTAATAGATTTTATTTTTGAATCTAGTTATTTTAAATTCAATGGACAAATCTATAAACAATTAGATGGTAGCGCTATGGGTAATCCAGCTAGTCCATCAATAGCAAACGTCGTGATGAATTTCGTAATTACTGGTGTAGTTAAACAATTTAATTTTGTTATACCGTTTGTGAAGATATATGTAGATGATATGATTTTAGCTGTCCCTAATGATAAAATAGACACCGTGGTATCATGTTTTAATAGTTTTCATAATAAACTCAAATTCACACTAGAGATAGAAAAAGACAATAAAATACCTTTTTTTGATGTATATATAATTAGAAATAGTAATGGCACTATATCGACGGATTGGTACAGGAAACCCACCACTTCGGGGAGAACGCTAATTTTTTTATATACACCACAAGAAAAATGTGGTTATAAATATTCTCAACAAAATATAAAAAATTTCATCAAAAGAATTTTTAAATAAAAATATAAACATAATGAAAGATCTACTAGTTCAAAATAATTATCCAATATTTTTTATTAACAAGATTTACAACAATTATTTATCTAAACATACAGATGACTACAAGAACATAGACATGATACACACCGTTCCACGAAATGAAAATATAAAATATTTAAAGTTCCAATATATACCACAATTATCAAATAAAATAGAAAGACTTTTTAAGAATTTCACAAACAACCATAGAATAGTTTTTTATAATAGCAAGGCAGTTTTCAACCTTTTTTCTAAATTAAAAGATAAGGAAGATAAATTCCAACAATCGAATCTAATATATAAAATTGATTGCACTATATGTAATTCATGTTACATTGGACAAACTAAACAATTTTTGAAAAATAGAATGAACCAACATAAATATGATTGTAAGAATATAAATATAAATAAAGAAGAAAAAACTGCTCTGGCACAACATCATTTTGAACAAGAAAATCATATTTCTAATTTCGATGACGTCAAAATTCTAGACAAAGAAAAAAATTGGCTTATGCGAAACATTAGCGAAATGATATATTTATATTCAATTAAACTCGAATAACATTAATTTCAAAACTAATACACAAAATTTAAACTCCATATATAAATTACTATTATGTGACTATAAAGAATGCATTACAAACAAACAAATAATATCAAGAATTTTTTTTACCTGATGTTTCATTAACGACAATGTAAAATTCATATACTAATAAGTTAATAAGGTGCAATAAAATGTAGGTCAATAGGGATTATGTTATTTTTTTATTTTGGTTTTTTTCTGGTTTTTTGGGTCTGTCTATTTTGATATGTGTAATATATACATAATTATATAATTGTTGTTGTAATTTATTAGTACATTTTGTTCGTGTTTTTAAGCGCTTAAATTATTAATATTTATATAAATTTTTTTTGCTTGTTAAACTCTTTTTTTTTATAATTTTTTATTTTTTTAATTGTGGGTAAATAATGTTAAATTTACAATTTTTTTAAGAATATTTATAATGTTTAAAAAGTTTATTAGACGACCTTAAATTATTATCTTAAGGTAGGATGTAATTGTAAAATATTAATGATTTAAAAAACTATATATAAAGTTCTAAAAAATTTTTTTAGCTTTGGAAAAGTATGGAAAATATAACAAACGTTGGCGCAAAGATAAATTTTTTTGTGTTTTTTCAGTCCTAATCCAGAGAAAAAATTCAACAAAAGATTAAAACATTACAGACGCAAAAAAGAAAGCTGAATATGCTTTCTTTATCTTTACGTAGTCAATTATTGTCTTCATGTTTTACTTTTGATATTTTGAATAATAGTATTTCTATCCAATCTCTTACCAACAAGTTTAGACTTAACGATAGTGTTAGGCAAACTAGAAATACTAAATTTTTAATGGATTATAAACACAATACAGAGTACCGAAGTAATGAACCCATCAATAGATGTTGTACTACTGTTAACAAAATTAGTCATCTTTATTCTACATTATTTATGAATTACTGGAATAATAAATTTTTATATAATATTTTTTTTTATTTATATTATCGATTTGGAAATTATAAAGATACAATAATAACTAACTCCCTTAATCTATCTAAATATTTGGTACAAAATTGTAAAACTTCTGTTATACATACATATGTACATATGAGAGCAATAATGAATGTATGAATAAAAAAAATATTCCATATTTTTAAATTAAAATTATGCGTTTAACTTAAAACTAAAAAGTATAAAATAAAATAATATGTAAAAAATATATTTTTTAAAATATGCTTTTATCAAAATCGAACTCGCCCCCATTATAAACATTTTAAATAATTTTTATATTAATATTAACCAAATTCATAAATATGATTCCATACTTAAAGACTACAATATAACTAAATTTTTTCCATTAAAAAATAATGAAGATTTACTAGTTCTGAACAGTGATAAAGGAAATAATACTATCATTATGTATAAAGAAGAATATTTAAATGCTATGAACGAATTTTTAAAGGATGACCAAATGTACAAAATTTTAAAGAAAGACCCTACAGCAATGTTTAATAATAGAGCTAAAGAACTTATAGATAAATTACATACCAATGAGCTAATAACGAATGCACAACATAAGTCAATGAAAAAATCGAATATAGTAGCTCCAAAACTTTATGGGATGAGGAAAACTCACAAACCAGATTTAGCGATGAGACCAGTTGTTTCATGCATTAACAGTCCGTCAAGTGGCATTGCCAAGTTTATGCATAAAATATTATTAAATTACATTAAAACGTTCGAATATAATATTAATAATTCAACAGAGTTTGCGCAAGAGGTGAAAAATATTAATTTACCAAAAAATTATATGATAATTTCTTTAGATGTGGTACCTTTATTTACCAATATATCGAAGAGATTATTCATATCAATAATTGGGGACGAATGGCAACATATTTCAAAATACACGAAAATAAGTTTAGATTTATTTATTTATTTATTTTTTTTTTTCTGTTACTCCACTAGGGAGCATAGGGCTTCCACTTGAAATCTCCAATCTTCCCTGCTTAACGCTTTTTCTTCAATCATGTTCCAGGACAAATTGCATCTGCTTATTTCATTAAGGGAGTGCGCTTCCACGTCATTCTGGGTCTACCTCTAGCTCTAGAACCTCCTTGTGGATTCCAACATAGCGAAACTCTGTTTATGTCATTTTCATTTTTCCTCAATGTGTGCCCGATCTATTTCCACCTTCTCCTAGTTATTTGTTTTACTAGGGTTTCCTCATTTGTTAAGTTCCATAGATCTTTATTGCTGATTCTGTTCGGCCACAAAATTCTGCATATGATTCTTAGGTGCTTGTTTATGAAGACTTGCAGCTTATTCTTGATGGTGTTCGTTAGCAGCCATGACTTACTACCATATGTTAGAGTGGTTTTAACACAGGAGTTGAATATGCTAATTTTTGTTCTTCTAGATATTTGGTTGCTGTTCCATATAGGCCGAAGTCTGCCGAATGCTGATCTTGCCTTGCTGATTCTATTTTGTACATCTTCCCTAGTACCACCTGTAGGAGTTATTATGCTACCGAGGTAACAGATTTCGTCTACGCTATCTATGTGTTGGCCTTCTAGTATGATAGGGGTGTTGCTTGGGCAGTGAACAAACATTATCTTAGTTTTGTTAATGTTTATTTCGAGCCCTCTTTTTCGTGCCGCCTGCTGTAGAAGGTTCAGTTTCGACTGTGTTTCAGCTTGGCTGTGCGACAAGAGGCAGATGTCGTCAGCGTAGTCGAGATCAGAGAGATTCCTATCATCAGACCAATCGACGCCATCCCAGGTGTTACTGATTTCTCTCATTATGTCATTCAAGACTATTGTGAATAACAGTGGCGATAGAGGGAATCCTTGTTTGACTCCTGCATTCGTTGTGAATGGATCGCTATATTTCCACTATGTGATACCGAGAGTTCGGCGTTATCATATAGAGCACGAATTATACTCACGATTTTCCTTGGTATATTCCTGCTCACAAGGGCTTTCCATATGGCTTCTCTTTGTATAGAGTCGAATGCCTTCTTAAAGTCAACGAAGACCAGACACAGCGGTGATCGCCATTCGTGTGATTGCTCCACTATTATTCTTAGTGTGTTGGCTTGATCGAGACAGCTTCTACCCGGCCTGAAGCCAGCTTGTTCGTTTCTTAGCGTGTTCTGCACCTCTTCTTGGAGTCTATTCTGAATAATGTTTGTGATGATTTTATATATCGTATTCAGTAATGTAATACCCCTCCAGTTGTTGCAATCAGAAAGATCACCTTTCTTTGGAATTTTGATAATAATTCCTTTTTTCCATGATGATGGTATTGTTTCTGATGCCAAAGCGCTTGTTATATGTGGGTGGATGAGTTCTGCTGATGATTGTGGATCTTTTCAATCTTAAGATGGCGTCTTTAATCTCACGGATTGAAGGTGCTGAGCTGAGAATAGCGGTGTTTTCTTCACTGAGGTCATTGGTGGTTACTTCCGAGTGAGGGTTGTGTGTCGGCTGAATGTTGCTTATTTCCTCAAAGTGCTCTTTCCAACGCTGGGTTTGTTCTTGAACGTTGGTTAGAGCGTTGCCGTTTCGATCTTTTATAGGGCGGTTAACTCTGTGAGATCGGTTTGTAAGGCTATTTACGATATTGTGTACTGTATATTGTGTATTGTGTATCATTCTTGCCAGCTGCTGTTTCTGCTTCTCTAGCCATTTTCTCAATGTGTTTTCTGTTATCAGCCCTGGCTCCTTTCTTAACTAGTTTCCTCTGGGTCTGATACTGCTGCCTTAGCGAGATAGAGTTATCAGTATTCATTTGGTTCTTTAGTTGTTGCCTATGTCTGATCAGGTTCCATGTATGGTCAGAGATCCATGGTTTTCTCTTATTCTAACGTGTGCCTAGGACGTTTACTGATTTTTGTCGTATGGCTTTAGTTTTTTCCTCCCATGACTGCTGCATGTTCTCTGATACAGTTTGCTGGATAGCCGTTATGAGATAAGATTTTACTGCTGGGTTTCTGAGCTGATCTAAGTTCAATTTGGCTTTGAGCTTCTGCGCGCTGGTGGTATTACGCCTTAACCGAATCCTTAGGTCAGCTGTTATAAGTTCATGGTCGCTCTGTATATCAGCACCTCTTCTATTCCTTACATCTAGCAATGAGTTTTTCCATTTTCTACTCACGCATATATGGTCAATTTGGTTCTTTGTTCTACCACCAGGTGAGACCCATGTGTATTTGTGTATATCTTTGTGGGGGAACAGTGTGCCTCCTATGACCAACTGATTGGTTTGACATAATTCTACCATTCTGTCGCCATTGTTGTTACGTATTCCCAGACCATGTTTCCCTATTGTGTCTTCTAGGTTCATGTTGTTGCTTCCAATTTGCGCATTAAAATCACCCATCAGGATTACCAAATCGCCTCTGCTGATATCATTTAAAACACCGCTTAGTTGGCTATAGTAATCGTCTTTTTCGTCATCTTCTGCGCTTTCAGTTGGTGAGTAACATTGAATGACCGAAACATGCCTGATTCTGCCGCGAAACCGAGCCGTAATAATTCTATCTGATACAGCTTTCCATGAGATTAGTGTATTAACTATGGTTTTCTCAATTAGTATTCCAACACCACTTTCTCCTCTGGATTCTTTGCCCCTGCACAGAAGAATGTTGCTGTTTGCCAATTTCATTTCACCACTTCCATTCCATCTTAGCTCACTTATGCCTAATATGCCTATCTTATATGCAGCCCCTTGTTGCTCTAATTGCGCAAGCCTGGATGCTTCTCTAAGTGTCCTAACATTCCATTGTCCTACTCGTGTCCTTATATTCGTGCCAAAGGTCATTGCCGTATTTCCAAATCTATTATATCCGAGGCTTCTTGCTTCCGTTTCTTGAATCCTTTTCAATTTAAGCTGGATAGGGGATTGGCCTATTGCAAACGATCCTAGTGTTTGCGAGGAATATAAGTTATTTGTGGGCTATATTGAGTTATTGAATTATTAATTATTGACAACTTATTATATCTGTGAGTTATATTTATAAAGTAAAAATAGTTATGTATATTGGTTATTCTGGTATGAGGGTTATTTTTGAGATTATTGTATCTGTGAGTTATAGATATGAATTGAAAATTCGTTATAATATATATATGAAAATTACTTGATATGAAAATTATGCTAATATTAATTGCTATATGAAGGTATCCTCCATCGGGAATCAAACCCGAGAAAGCCGTACTGGTATGATTGCAATACTTGCGCTCCTACCACCTAGGACAGGAGGGGAGTATTTTTGGAAT
Organism: Poecilobothrus nobilitatus; assembly: GCA_947095535.1. Lineage (NCBI taxonomy): Eukaryota > Metazoa > Arthropoda > Insecta > Diptera > Dolichopodidae > Poecilobothrus > Poecilobothrus nobilitatus. The sequence goes on along the minus strand of OX352772.1, from coordinate 168,607,338 downwards.
TAATAGATTTTATTTTTGAATCTAGTTATCTTAAATTCAACGGACAAATCTATAAACAATTAGATGGTAGCGCTATGGGTAATCCAGATAGTCCATCAATAGCAAACCTCGTGATGAATTTCGTAATTACTGGTGTACTTAAACAATTTAATTTTGTTATACCGTTTGTGAAGATATATGTATATGATATGATTTTAGCTGTCCCTAATGATAAAATAGACACCGTGGTATCATGTTTTAATAGTTTTCATAATAAACTCAAATTTACACTAGAGATAGAAAAAGACAATAAAATACCTTTTTTTGATGTATATATAATTAGAAATAGTAATGGCACTATATCGACGGATTGGTACAGGAAACCCACCACTTCGGGGAGAACGCTAATTTTTTTATATACACCACAAGAAAAATGTGGTTATAAATATTCTCAACAAAATATAAAAAATTTCATCAAAAGAATTTTTAAATAAAAATATAAACATAATGAAAGATCTACTAGTTCAAAATAATTATCCAATATTTGTTATTAACAAGATTTACAACAATTATTTATCTAAACATACAGATGACCACAAGAACATAGACATGATACACACCGTTCCACGAAATGAAAATATGAAATATTTAAAGTTCCAATATATACCACAATTATCAAATAAAATAGAAAGACTTTTTAAGAATTTCACAAACAACCATAGAATAGTTTTTTATAATAGCAAGACAGTTTTCAACCTTTTTTCTAAATTAAAAGATAAGGAAGATAAATTCCAACAATCGAATCTAATATATAAAATTGATTGCACTATATGTAATTCATGTTACATTGGACAAACTAAACAATTTTTGAAAAATAGAATGAACCAACATAAATATGATTGTAAGAATATAAATATAAATAAAGAAGAAAAAACTACTCTGGCACAACATCATTTTGAACAAGAAAATCATATTTTTAATTTCGATGACGTCAAAATTCTAGACAAAGAAAAAAATTGGCTTAAGAGAAACATTAGCGAAATGATATATTTATATTCAATTAAACTCGAATAAGATTAATTTCAAAACTGATACACAAAATTTAAACTCCATATATAAATTACTATTATGTGACTATAAAGAATACATTACAAACAAACAAATAATATCAAGAATTTTTTTTACCTGATGTTTCATTAACGACAATGTAAAATTCATATACTAATAAGTTAATAAGGTGCAATAAAATGTAGGTCAATAGGGATTATGTTATTTTTTTATTTTGGTTTTTTTCTGGTTTTTTGGGTCTGTCTATTTTGATATGTGTAATATATACATAATTATATAATTGTTGTTGTAATTTATTAGTACATTTTGTTCGTGTTTTTAAGCGCTTAAATTATTAATATTTATATAAATTTTTTTTGCTAGTTAAACTCTTTTTTTTATAATTTTTTATTTTTTTAATTGTGGGTAAATAATGTTAAATTTACAATTTTTTTAAGAATATTTATAATGTTTAAAAAGTTTATTAGACGACCTTAAATTATTATCTTAAGGTAGGATGTAATTGTAAAATGTTAATGAGTTAAAAAACTATATATAAAGTTCTAAAAAATTTTTTTAGCCTTGAAAAAGTATAGAAAATATACGAAACGTTGGCGCAAAGATAAATTTTTTTGTGTTTTTTCAGTCCTAATCCAGAGAAAAAATTCAACAAAAGATTAAAACATTACGGACACAAAAAAAAAGCTGAATATGCTTCCCTTATCTTTACGTAGTCAATTATTGTCTTCATGTTTTACTTTTGATATTTTGAATAATAGTATTTCTATCCAATCTCTTACTAACAAGTTTAGACTTAACGATAGTGTTAGGCAAACTAGAAATACTAAATTTTTAATGGATTATAAACACAATACAGAGTACCGAAGTAATGAACCCATCAATAGATGTTGTACTACTGTTAACAAAATTAGTCATCTTTATTCTACATTATTTATGAATTACTGGAATAATAAATTTTTATATAATATTTTTTTTTATTTATATTATCGATTTGGAAATTATAAAGATACAATAATAACTAACTCCCTTAATCTATCTAAATATTTGGTACAAAATTGTAAAACTTCTTTTATACATACATATGTACATATGAGAGCAATAATGAATGTATGAATAAAAAAAATATTCCATATTTTTAAATTCAAATTATACGTTTAACTTAAAACTAAAATAAAATAATATGTAAAAAATATATTTTTTAAAATATGCTTTTATCAAAATCGAACTCGCCCCCATTATAAACATTTTAAATAATTTTTATATTAATATTAACCAAATTCATAAATATGATTCCATACTTAAAGACTACAATATAACTAAACTTTTCTTAAAAAATAATGAAGATTTACTAGTTCTGAACAGTGATAAAGGAAATAGTACTGTCATTATGTATAAAGAAGAATATTTAAATGCTATGAACGAATTATTAAAGGATGACCAAATGTACAAAATTTTAAAGAAAGACCCTACAGCAATGTTTAATAATAGAGCTAAAGAACTTATAGATAAATTACATACCAATGAGCTAATAACGAATGCACAACATAAGTCAATGAAAAAATCGAATATAGTAGCTCCAAAACTTTATGGGATGAGGAAAACTCACAAACCAGATTTAGCGATGAGACCAGTTGTTTCATGCATTAACAGTCCGTCAAGTGGCATTGCCAAGTTTATGCATGAAATATTATTAAATTACATTAAAACGTTCGAATATAATATTAATAATTCAACAGAGTTTGCGCAAGAGGTGAAAAACATTAATTTACCAAAAAATTATATGATAATTTCTTTAGATGTGGTACCTTTATTTACCAATATATCGAAGAGATTATTCATACCAATAATTGAGGACGAATGGCAACATATTTCAAAATAAACGAAAATAAGTTTAGATTTATTTTTGGAATTAATAGATTTTATTTTTGAATCTAGTTATTTTAAATTCAACGGACAAATCTATAAACAATTAGATGGTAGCGCTATGGGTAATCCAGCTAGGCCATCAATAGCAAACGTCGTGATGAATTTCGTAATTACTGGTGTACTTAAACAATTTAATTTTGTTATACCGTTTGTGAAGATATATATAGATGATATGATTTTAGCTGTCCCTAATGATAAAATAGACACCGTGGTATCATGTTTTAATAGTTTTCATAATAAACTCAAATTCACACTAGAGATAGAAAAAGACAATAAAATACCTTTTTTTGATGTATATATAATTAAAAATAGTAATGGCACTATATCGACGGATTGGTACAGGAAACCCACCACTTCGGGGAGAACGCTAATTTTTTTATATACACCACAAGAAAAATGTGGTTATAAATATTCTCAACAAAATATAAAAAATTTCATCAAAAGAATTTTTAAATAAAAATATAAACATAATGAAAGATCTACTAGTTCAAAATAATTATCCAATATTTTTTATTAACAAGATTTACAACAATTATTTATCTAAACATACAGATGACTACAAGAACATAGACATGATACACACCGTTCCACCAAATGAAAATATAAAATATTTAAAGTTCCAATATATACCACAATTATCAAATAAAATAGAAAGACTTTTTAAGAATTTCACAACCATAGAATAGTTTTTTATAATAGCAAGACAGTTTTCAACCTTTTTTCTAAATTAAAAGATAAGGAAGATAAATTCCAACAATCGAATCTAATATATAAAATTGATTGCACTATATGTAATTCCTGTTACATTGGACAAACTAAACAATTTTTGAAAAATAGAATGAACCAACATAAATATGATTGTAAGAATATAAATATAAATAAAGAAGAAAAAACTGCTCTGGCACAACATCATTTTGAACAAGAAAATCATATTTTTAATTTCGATGACGTCAAAATTCTAGACAAAGAAAAAAATTGGTTTAAGAGAAACATTAGCGAAATGATATATTTATATTCAATTAAACTCGAATAACATTAATTTCAAAACTGATACACAAAATTTAAACTCCATATATAAATTACTATTATGTGACTATAAAGAATGCATTACAAACAAACAAATAATGTCAAGAATTTTTTCTACCTGATGTTTCATTAACGACAATGTAAAATTCATATACTAATAAGTTAATAAGGTGCAATAAAATGTAGATCAATAGGGATTATGTTATTTTTTTATTTTGGTTTTTTTCTGGTTTTTTGGGTCTGTCTATTTTGATATGTGTAATATATACATAACTATATAATTGTTGTTGTAATTTATTAGTACATTTTGTTCGTGTTTTTAAGCGCTTAAATTATTAATATTTATATAATTTTTTTTTGCTTGTTAAACTCTTTTTTTTATAATTTTTTATTTTTTTAATTGTGGGTAAATAATGTTAAATTTACAATTTTTTTAAGAATATTTATAATGTTTAAAAAGTTTATTAGACGACCTTAAATTATTATCTTAAGGTAGGATGTAATTGTAAAATATTAATGAGTTAAAAAACTATATATAAAGTTCTAAAAAATATTTTTAGCCTTGAAAAAGTATAGAAAATATACGAAACGTTGGCGCAAAGATAAATTTTTTTGTGTTTTTTCAGTCCTAATCCAGAGAAAAAATTCAACAAAAGATTAAAACATTACGGACGCAAAAAAGAAAGCTGAATATACTTTCTTTATCATTAGGTAGTCAATTATTGTCTTCATGTTTTACTTTTGATATTTTGAATAATAGTATTTCTATCCAATCTCTTACTAACAAGTTTAGACTTAACGATAGTGTTAGGCAAACTAGAAATACTAAATTTTTAATGGATTATAAACACAATACAGAGTACCGAAGAAATGAACCCATCAATAGATGTTGTACTACAACAAATTTAACAAAATTAAGTTAACAAAATTTGTCATCTTTATTCTACATGCATCTCCAGAATTACTTTCAAACACATTTTACAACAACATTTTTCCATTTTAATGATCCCAGACAATTAATTCTTACCTAGGCAATTATTTATTTTTTTTTAATATAAAATTTAAATAATTTAAAATACTTTAAAATACAATAAATCGGTTTGTATTTTTATTTAGGTAATTTTTTTATTTTTGTACATTTTATAAATTGTAATTAAAAGCTTTTGAGCTAAGCAATGTTAAAGAAAAAAATTCATTTTTTCAATTTTACTACTACTTAATAATAAGATATCCAATTACATTTTATATGTTAAAAAAATTACTATTCAAAATGTTAAATTGCTTGTTACTATATGTATGTATGAAATATACAGATATCATATTAATTTTTTTGTTAATACTTTTTTTTTTTGATCTGAGTGATTCATATGTATGTAAAATGAATTTCGGATTTCTTGGATCTTTAGTTATCAAACCCGAGTAATATTTAGCTTTGGCCTCGAAAAATTAATTTTTTTACTATATTCTTGTATTTTTCAAACAGACTCTTAACATTCTCGTCATTGGGGTATTTTCTTTTATATTTATAGAACGAGTCCCGGATTTTAATCATTTTAGAAATTTCAGTAGTTATTCAGTCGTGTTTTCTCTTTATTCTGTTGAATGGGATAGTTTTGGTATATCGAAGTAATAGTCCACTTAATGCCCTAACAAAGTTATCAAAAGTTTGGTATGAGTATAAGTTATTCCAAAAAAAATCTTTTGATAAATTACTATAATCCAATACTGTTTTTACGCTTTGAGCAATTGTTTTAGTAGGGTTTAAACTAGCACTTACGAAAAATTGTTGATGATCTGATAATGGACTGTCTAGAACATGAAAATTATATTTGAATTTGAACATATCTGTAATAAAGTGGAGTATTATATTTTTTGTTGCCTTTCTTGTCACGTATTCTAAAGAAATCTTGTTATAAATAAGATAGCCATTAGATATCAACATATTGGAGTAATCTTGCACATATTTATTATTTACATCAAAAAGGTTTATGTTGAAGTCATCTAAAATAAAAAAAAACTTTTATGATTCAAGGTAATTGCATCAGCCTTGCTAATAAAATCTTCCATTTTTGTGTAATGAGATCTATAAAAAGCAATAATATTTATATTGTATGTTATTAGCTTGATTACCAAGATATTAGATCAAAAGTACTCTTCTTCGTAAATACTCTTTAATACTCTTTAATATACTCTTTAATAAATATTGCAACACCACCATAACTTGTTGCTCTATTACAGAAATAAGGGACATAACAGGTAAGTTAAAATATTTATTTTCTTCTTTATTTAGCCAGATTTCAGTAAGAACAATTATATACACGTCATATTTATCTAATTTGGTCAATGCTTCTACTTCGTATAATTTATTACGTAAACTTTGTACGTTTAAATAAATTATATTTAAGTTTTCTTTGTAGTTAATTGTAACATTTTGCATTGGTTCTGTAGAATATTCTAGTTTGATTACATATTCGTGAATTGCTGTACTTAAGTCAGTCATCTTAAAAGAGCATATATATTTATAATTAATTGGGAAATAGTCATTTTAATAGTTGAATTTATATAATTCTCTTAAATATTTATTTCGGCACAGATCAGTGCATATTTTGAAAAAGTATAAAAATGATTATAAAATATGAATAATTATTATATAATTGTAACAATACATATGTAATTTTAAATCCAAAAATTAAGTAAATTTTGTATAAGAGAAAAATAATTGAAATGGAAAAAATAAATTAAATTAATATATAATTGTAAAAATATGTAATTTTATATACATCTATAATTAATTTAGTAATAGTCATTTTAATAGTTGTATGTATTAAGAGAATTAATATTAAGAATACTTGTTGGAATTTATATAGTTCTCTTAAATATCTATTTCGGCACAGCTCAGTGCATATTATAAAAAAGTATAAAAATGATAATACAATATGAATTATTATTATATAATTGTAAAAATATGTAATTTTAAATCCAAAAATTAAGGTAATTTTGTATAAGAGAAAAATAATTGAAATGGAAAATATAATTGAAATTAATATATAATTGTAAAAATATGTAATTATTTTATATATATGAAGCTGTTCCTAACATATGCATGAAACCACTCACTCATTTCGTATCAAAAAGATGAAGCACTTCTAGATGTGCTAGAGACTAGCTGCAAAAAGCATTTGATAGAATTTGGTGTGAAACCATCCAGAAAAATTGGTTTTTGGTTCCAAAGGAGCCCCTTTAGCCCTTTATATGTTGTATAGGGATTTCAATATTTATACCCAAATATTGTCATATGGCATATCATTGAAAAGGTCTTGGCGAGCTCCTCAACTTTTGTTTGGGGACCAGTATTCTAGGACGCCCTGCTTGGTCCCTGAGACCGTTTATAAGCACTTAATATCAAATTAAGCGGTATATTATCATGGGGTATCATTAAAAAAGCCTTGGTGAACTTAATAAATTTTGTTTTGGGACTTTGGTTTTAGGATACCCTGCTTGGGCCCAGAAAGCTTTTATAAGCCTTTGATATAAAAGCAGCCGTATATGATCATGTGGGTTATCATTGAAAAGATCTTGGCGAGTTATTCAGTTATTTAGTTTGGGGACCATTGTTCTAGCACGCCCTGCTTGGTTCCTGAAACTGTTTATAAGCCCTTAATATAACAGAAAACGGTATATTATCATGTGGAGTATCATTAAATAGATCTTGACCAGATCTACAACTTTTGTTTCTCGACGATGGTTCAAAACCGCGTGTTGGAGAATAAGAGCGTTTATGATCCCTTACTATAAAAATCAGTGATATAATGATTTTTCAATATGCTTTTTCTTCATGCGATTTAATCATCTGTTTGACGCTTGCAATGCAAGCACATATTACTAGTTTTATAGATATCTATAATTAATTAGGTAATAGCATAGATTAAAAACACTAATAGATGTTCTAAGCAAAATAAACTTCCAATATTTAAATTGACATTAGGTACCATAAAATAAGAATATACAATAAGCTGAGTATGTACACCAAAAAAATTTGAACAACCTGTTATACTAAATTAGGTACATATGTATATGTATAATGTGTATTGTATAGTATAGAGAAAAAAAAAAGTGTAACATAATTCTTATTTGAGTTGGCTGTTTTTATTATTCTCTGTTTATTATTATTTTTTTGATATTGTTTCTGTTTTGTTATTTTTGTTATTGATATTGTTATACGCTTTTAATTGTTATGAATAATCATATAATATGTTTGTATTATTATTATGTATGCACTATTTATATATGTAGGTACTTATTTGTGTAGTTGTTTGTTATCGATTTTCTTAAGGTTTAATTGTTTAAAAGTGGATTTAACATAAAAATTAAAAAAGTAATTAGTGTAAGGTATAAAATTTAACAAAGAATTTTTGTAAAAAAATTTTAATTTATTTTGTTGGTAATCAATAATACTTTTATGAAAAATGAATGTGAAACCTTTAAATCCTAAATTGAAAAATTCTATTAAGTGCAGTGTTTTAAATTGTCTTAATAAAAAAGGTAATATTTCAATTTCAAATATTAGACTAATAAAGTTCCCCAAAGAAAATAGCAAAATTCGCGATATATGGTTGAACAATTGTAAACTGGAGAATATAAATTTTAAAAACAAAGTCATTTGCACTGCGCATTTTGAAAAATGCTATTTAGGTAAAACAAAGTTAAAAAAAAAGGCGCTCCCTACTATTTTTGACTGGGAAGTACAATTTAAAAAACTTCCAGATGAGTATATTAAAAAACCTATGACTAAATTGAAAAAATGTTGTATTAATGCATGTTTTGGTTCTAATAGAGATAGTCAGATTTTCAGATTTCCAATAGATAAATTATTAAAAGAAAAATGGTACGAAAATTATGGTTTTATGAAAAATTTTAACTCTAAGAATAAGTACATATGTGGTAAACATTTTCGAATTTGCGATTTGTACAAAATGAAATTAAAAAAAAATTCAGTGCCCCTCTTACACTTAAATAATCCCTCTCTTATTTATGAATTTACTGCTGAACAAAGTAATTGTGGTCAAATTAATAAAAATAACAATAATACTAATACTAATTCAGCAAAAAATAGTAATGATATCCAAAGTAAAGATCTGGCCTGAGAAACAGAGAGATCTGGCTCAAAATGTTAATTTTAAGTCGGCTACGTGTTATAATTTTATGAGAAATACTCCTGACTTCAACTTACCAAGTCAAAGTTCTTTAAATCGTTGGATACCTATTAAAAACTTACAGCCTGGTTTTAATATTTCGCTTTTGACTAATTTAAAAAATCAATTATTAAAGATGAAAGATGATGAAAAACTATGCTCCATTTTAATGGATGAAATAAAAATTTAAAAAAAACTCACCTATCATCAAGCTACTGATGAGATAGATGGATTTATTGATTTTGGAGATTGATGGGGACAGAAACTATAATACTGGAGATCATATACTGGTCTTTAAGGTTAGAGGAATAGTAACCACTTGGAAGTATATTTTATCATACTATGTTTCGGGAAATTGTACAGAAGGTGAAACTCTTAAAGACATTCTGCTTAGAAATATTCAATTGATACTAGATTTAAATTTAAATATTAAGGCAATTATTTGCGACCAGGGTTCTAATAATCGAAAATGCTTCAGATTATTGAAAGTTACTACGGATCAACCTTTCTTTCAATTTCAGAACCATAAAATCTATGCTATTTTTGATGTGCCTCATCTTTTTAAATTTTTGAGAAACACTTTACTTTCAAATGATTTTGAAACAAATTCGGGGGAGTCTGATGTCGGGGAGTTTGATATTTCTAGTCCGTTGTTGTTAGATATTTCTAAAGCTTTTGACCGAGTTTGGCATGATGCTTTAATTGCTAAATGCAAAGCAATGGAATTCGATAGTGTATTTATAAAATGGATTGGAGATTTTCTTTCGAATCGTTCGAGTTTCCTGGTCGATGGTTATTCTTCAGACCAATTCAAAATTAATGCTAGTATACCCCAAGGAGCTGTTTTCTCTCCGACACTTTTCTTAATATATATAAACGATCTTTTAAGTTTAACCTCCAATCCAATCCATTGTTTTCAGACGACAGCACGCTCGTTGCTTTTTATGAAGGCAACGCCAGTAAATATTTTGCTTCCCTTGAACTAAATCTCGACTTAGACAAAATTTCTAATTGGGGCAAAGTCAACAGTGTCGATTTGAACTCTAAGAAAACTCAGTGCTGTTTAGTCTCTCGGAAAAGAAACACTTCAATCCCAACTTTAACTTTTCAAGGGGAAGTTTTGCAACTTGCGGGTGAGCTTAACATCTTGGGCATGGAGCTTAATCAAAAATTAAGTTGATCCAACCATATTTTTGGTATAGCTAAAGATGCAGCTAGGTGTATGGGTTTCCTGTATCGTTGTAAAGCCTTCTTTTCATTTTCTGATCTCCGAAATATCTATAAAACATATTTAAAACCAAAGATGGAGTACAATGCACATATTTGCGTAGGAGCCTCCAAAATGGCATTGGGATTTCTCGATAAAGTGCAAAATAGGGCAATTCATTTAATAAACGATCCCAATGTAACCTCTACTCTCTTTCGACTCGGTCTCCGGCATCTAACAAAAAAACTTACCCTGTTTTATAGATACCTTATAGGGTTGGGTTCTTGTTCTAACGAGATTAAAAGTTTGACGTCTCCTATCAAAGCATTCCAAAGAGAAACAAGGAGAGCCTCTACTGCCCATCCCTATGTAGTTCAAATTACCAGATAGCATAATTCGGTTTATGGAAATTCGTTTGTAGTACGAACATCGCGAATGTTGAACCATCTTCCACCTCATGTGTTCGCCAGAATTGGTGATGATTACATTTACTACGTGCAAAGATTCAAAGTGAATATTAACAATTTTGTTCACAATACGCCTACCAATTTGAAATCTATTTTCATTCTCTAACTCAACTTCCTCTGACCAGGCAGTACACTGGTACTAAAGGTCGTATAACCTATTGTTTGGTCAAAAAAATGATTTGGTGTTTAGTGGGTTAAAGTCCCACACACTCATAGAGGACTCGTGCTCGTTTTCACTCCTCTATAGTGTTCTTCGATGATTCCCACCTACCCTCGCAAAAAAAAAAAAAATAAATAAATAAAATACAAACCGAGAAACAACTACAAAAATTCGAAAGACTTCAGCGAGTTTTCCGAAATATTGGAAGTTCCAACGAAATTGACTTTTTAAAAGGAATTGAAATAAATTTATCACTGTAATTCGCTGTAATACGTTAATAATGATTACTCTCTATTTTTTTCTAATTTAGTATATAAATATTTTTTAAGACATTCTAAAATGAATTTAAGCTGTTATTTATTTGTTTTACTTATCTTTCAATTAATAAATTTTTTGTTTGAATAAACTTTAGTTTCAATATTAATAAAAAACAACTAAAAAATTAATCCCGGAAAAATCCCGGAAATGAAACTTCCGAGATTTCGAGCTCCGGGATTTTAAGTCTCTGAGATTTTATTATACGCAAAAAAAAACATTTCCGGGATTTTTTTATTAGCAAAAAATATTTCCGGGATTTCAACGTATTCCCCTTTGCCTCTATGGTAGCTATTTTGAATTTATTGAATATTTGAATGGATGTTTTAAATTTATTTCCGTTTTCTGTATTTTTATAAATAATTTTATTTTTTCTTTATAATTAAATGTATCTTCTTTAATGATTTCATATTTAATGTTTAATTTTTGTTGTTTTTTATTACGCTTTTTATTTATTTTTTTTCAACTAGGAATAGGGCGCCTAAAATGGTAATTGCTTAAGAGCGCCAATACATCTTGAGCCGGCTCTGCATAAGATAAAGATGAAATTATTGTAAATAACCCCGATTCACAACGATATAAAACACAACCCAAATATACTAAAATTAAAACCAAATTAGAGGGAAATAAAATGTTAGATATTAATAATCGAAATATACATCCAACTAGAATTAAAAGAAATTATAAATTTACTACAGGTAATCCAACAGTCAATGGTCACCATGGTTACCGAAACAATTCTACAACTTCTACTATTGATCACTCTCTTGATCAAAACTGAGGGAACTTTTATTTTAGAATAGTTAGAGACGGAATCTGGTTATATCATAATTCAGCAAAAAAATATTTCAATAGTTGAAAGCTATGCCAAACTTCTCCATATAGTCGATTTAAAAGAAATTGAATATACAATCAACATGATTGATAATTATATCTATTTCGGCACAGCTCAGTGCATATTATAAAAAAGTATAAAAATGATAATACAATATGAATTATTATTATATAATTGTAAAAATATGTAATTTTAAATCCAAAAATTAAGGTAATTTTGTATAAGAGAAAAATAATTGAAATGGAAAATATAATTTAAATTAATATATAATTGTAAAAATATGTAATTATTTTATATATATGAAGCTGTTCCTAACATATGCATGAAACCACTCACTCATTTCGTATCAAAAAGATGAAGCACTTCTAGATGTGCTAGAGACTAGCTGCAAAAAGCATTTGATAGAATTTGGTGTGAAACCATCAAGAAAAATTGGTTTTTGGTTCCAAAGGAGCCCCTTTAGCCCTTTATATGTTGTATGGGGATTTCAATATTTATACCCAAATATTGTCATATGGCATATCATTGAAAAGGTCTTGGCGAGCTCCTCAACTTTTGTTTGGGGACCAGTATCCTAGGACGCCCTGCTTGGTCCCTGAGACCGTTTATAAGCACTTAATATAAAATTAAGCGGTATATTATCATGGGGTATCATTAAAAAAGCCTTGGTGAACTTAACAAATTTTGTTTTGGGACTTTGGTTTTAGGATATCCTGCTTGGGCCCAGAAAGCTTTTATAAGCCTTTGATATAAAAGCAGCCGTATATGATCATGTGGGTTATCATTGAAAAGATCTTGGCGAGTTATTCAGTTATTTAGTTTGGGGACCATTGTTCTAGCACGCCCTGCTTGGTTCCTGAAACTGTTTATAAGCCCTTAATATAACAGAAAACGGTATATTATCATGTGGAGTATCATTAAATAGATCACTATAAAAATCAGTGATATAATGATTTTTCAATATGCTTTTTCTTCATGCGATTTAATCATCTGTTTGACGCTTGCAATGCAAGCACATATTACTAGTTTTATAGATATCTATAATTAATTAGGTAATAGCATAGATTAAAAACACTAATAGATGTTCTAAGCAAAATAAACTTCCAATATTTCAATTGACATTAGGTACCATAAAATAAAAATATACAATAAGCTGAGTATGTACACCAAAAAAATTTGAACAACCTGTTATACTAAATTAGGTACATATGTATATGTATAATGTGTATTGTATAGTATAGAGAAAAAAAAAAGTGTAACATAATTCTTATTTGAGTTGGCTGTTTTTATTATTCTCTGTTTATTATTATTTTTTTGATATTGTTTCTGTTTTGTTATTTTTGTTATTGATATTGTTATACGCTTTTAATTGTTATGAATAATCATATAATATGTTTGTATTATTATTATGTATGCACTATTTATATATGTAGGTACTTATTTGTGTAGTTGTTTGTTATCGATTTTCTTAAGGTTTAATTGTTTAAAAGTGGATTTAACATAAAAATTAAAAAAGTAATTAGTGTAAGGTATAAAATTTAACAAAGAATTTTTGTAAAAAAATTTTAATTTATTTTGTTGGTAATCAATAATACTTTTATGAAAAATGAATGTGAAACTTTTAAATCCTAAATTGAAAAATTCTATTAAGTGCAGTGTTTTAAATTGTCTTAATAAAAAGGGTAATATTTCAATTTCAAATATTAGACTAATAAAGTTCCCCAAAGAAAATAGCAAAATTCGCGATATATGGTTGAACAATTGTAAACTGGAGAATATAAATTTTAAAAACAAAGTCATTTGCACTGCGCATTTTGAAAAATGCTATTTAGGTAAAACAAAGTTAAAAAAAAAGGCGCTCCCTACTATTTTTGACTGGGAAGTACAATTTAAAAAACTTCCAGATGAGTATATTAAAAAACCTATGACTAAATTGAAAAAATGTTGTATTAATGCATGTTTTGGTTCTAATAGAGATAGTCAGATTTTCAGATTTCCAATAGATAAATTATTAAAAGAAAAATGGTACGAAAATTATGGTTTTATGAAAAATTTTAACTCTAAGAATAAGTACATATGTGGTAAACATTTTCGAATTTGCGATTTGTACAAAATGAAATTAAAAAAAATTCAGTGCCCCTCTTACACTTAAATAATCCCTCTCTTATTTATGAATTTACTGCTGAACAAAGTAATTGTGGTCAAATTAATAAAAATAACAATAATACTAATACTAATTCAGCAAAAAATAGTAATGATATCCAAAGTAAAGATCTGGCCTGAGAAACAGAGAGATCTGGCTCAAAATGTTAATTTTAAGTCGGCTACGTGTTATAATTTTATGAGAAATACTCATGACTTCAACTTACCAAGTCAAAGTTCTTTAAATCGTTGGATACCTATTAAAAACTTACAGCCTGGTTTTAATATTTCGCTTTTGACTAATTTAAAAAATCAATTATTAAAGATGAAAGATGATGAAAAACTATGCTCCATTTTAATGGATGAAATAAAAATTTAAAAAAAACTCACCTATAATCAAGCTACTGATGAGATAGATGGATTTATTGATTTTGGAGATTGATGGGGACAGAAACTATAATACTGGAGATCATATACTGGTCTTTAAGGTTAGAGGAATAGTAACCACTTGGAAGTATATTTTATCATACTATGTTTCGGGAAATTGTACAGAAGGTGAAACTCTTAAAGACATTCTGCTTAGAAATATTCAATTGATACTAGATTTAAATTTAAATATTAAGGCAATTATTTGCGACCAGGGTTCTAATAATCGAAAATGCTTCAGATTATTGAAAGTTACTACGGATCAACCTTTCTTTGAATTTCAGAACCATAAAATCTATGCTATTTTTGATGTGCCTCATCTTTTTAAATTTTTGAGAAACACTTTACTTTCAAATGATTTTGAAACAAATTCGGGGGAGTCTGATGTCGGGGAGTTTGATATTTCTAGTCCGTTGTTGTTAGATATTTCTAAAGCTTTTGACCGAGTTTGGCATGATGCTTTAATTGCTAAATGCAAAGCAATGGGCTTCGGTAGTGTATTTATAAAATGGATTGGAGATTTTCTTTCGAATCGTTCGAGTTTCCTGGTCGATGGTTATTCTTCAGACCAATTCAAAATTAATGCTAGTATACCGCAAGGAGCGTTTCTCTCTCCGACACTTTTCTTAATATATATAAACGATCTTTTAAGTTTAACCTCCAATCCAATCCATTGTTTTCAGACGACAGCACGCTCGTTGCTTTTTATGAAGGCAACGCCAGTAAATATTTTGCTTCCCTTGAAGTAAATCTCGACTTAGACAAAATTTCTAATTGGGGCAAAGTCAACAGTGTCGATTTGAACTCTAAGAAAACTCAGTGCTGTTTAGTCTCTCGGAAAAGAACCACATCTTGGGCATGGAGCTTAATCAAAAATTAAGTTGATCCAACCATATTTTTGGTATAGCTAAAGATGCAGCTAGGTGTATGGGTTTCCTGTATCGTTGTAAAGCCTTCTTTTCATTTTCTGATCTCCGAAATATCTATAAAACATATTTAAAACCAAAGATGGAGTACAATGCACATATTTGCGCAGGAGCCTCCAAAATGGCATTGGGATTTCTCGATAAAGTGCAAAATAGGACAATTCATTTAATAAACGATCCAAATGTAACCTCTACTCTCTTTCGACTCGGTCTCCGGCATCTAACAAAAAAACTTACCCTGTTTTATAGATACCTTATAGGGTTGGGTTCTTGTTCTAACGAGATTAAAAGTTTGACGTCTCCTATCAAAGCATTCCAAAGAGAAACAAGGAGAGCCTCTACTGCCCATCCCTATGTAGTTCAAATTACCAGATAGCATAATTCGGTTTATGGAAATTCGTTTGTAGTACGAACATCGCGAATGTTGAACCATCTTCCACCTCATGTGTTCGCCAGAATTGGTGATGATTACATTTACTACGTGCAAAGATTCAAAGTGAATATTAACAATTTTGTTCACAATACGCCTACCAATTTGAAATCTATTTTCATTCCCTAACTCAACTTCCTCCTTTAGTACACTGGTACTAAAGGTCGTATAACCTATTGTTTGGTCAAAAAAATGATTTGGTGTTTAGTGGGTTAAAGTCCCACACACTCATAGAGGACTCGTGCTCGTTTTCACTCCTCTATAGTGTTCTTCGATGATTCCCACCTACCCTCGCAAAAAAAAAAAAATAAATAAATAAAAAACAAACCGAGAAACAAGTACAAAAATTCGAAAGACTTCAGCGAGTTTTCCGAAATATTGGAAGTTCCAACGAAATTGACTTTTTAAAAGGAATTGAAATAAATTTATCACTGTAATTCGCTGTAATACGTTAATAATGATTACTCTCTATTTTTTTCTAATTTAGTATATAAATATTTTTTAAGACATTCTAAAATGAATTTAAGCTGTTATTTATTTGTTTTACTTATCTTTCAATTAATAAATTTTTTGTTTGAATAAACTTTAGTTTCAATATTAATAAAAAACAACTAAAAAATTAATCCCGGAAAAATCCCGGAAATGAAACTTCCGAGATTTCGAGCTCCGGGATTTTAAGTCTCTGAGATTTTATTATACGCAAAAAAAAACATTTCTGGGATTTTTTTATTAGCAAAAAATATTTCCGGGATTTCAACGTATTCCCCTTTGCCTCTATGGTAGCTATTTTGAATTTATTGAATATTTGAATGGATGTTTTAAATTTATTTCCGTTTTCTGTATTTTTATAAATAATTTTATTTTTTCTTTATAATTAAATGTATCTTCTTTAATGATTTCATATTTAATGTTTAATTTTTGTTGTTTTTTATTACGCTTTTTATTTATTTTTTTTCAACTAGGAATAGGGCGCCTAAAATGGTAATTGCTTAAGAGCGCCAATACATCTTGAGCCGGCTCTGCATAAGATAAAGGTGAAATTATTGTAAATAACCCCGATTCACAACGATATAAAACACAACCCAAATATACTAAAATTAAAAGCAAATTAGAGGGAAATAAAATGTTAGATATTAATAATCGAAATATACATCCAACTAGAATTAAAAGAAATTATAAATTTACTACAGGTAATCCAACAGTCAATGGTCACCATGGTTACCGAAACAATTCTACAACTTCTACTATTGATCACTCTCTTGATCAAAACTGAGGGAACTTTTATTTTAGAATAGTTAGAGACGGAATCTGGTTATATCATAATTCAGCAAAAAAATATTTCAATAGTTGAAAGCTATGCCAAACTTCTCCATATAGTCGATTTACAAGAAATTGAATATACAATCAACATGATTGATAATTATATAAACACCTCATATAAATTAACGAAAGATGAAATTAATTTAAAGTCCTTGAATGTCCAAATGTCAAAAACTAAACATAATTTTAAACCATGATACCTTATAGACATAAATGAGCATTAATCAGTGTTGGCGGCTCATTTCTTAAATCGATATTTGGTACAATGGATGAGGAACACAAGGCCGATTTAGAAGAACATTTAAAAAATATTGATCAAAATAATCACAATCTAATATTAAGTAGTAATAACAAGATAAAAATGAATAATAACATTCAAAATAACATTAAAACCTTACAAAAAACTATAAAATAAAAATCAATTAACAATTGATATACTTTTAAATAATATTTCACAAAATAACAATAACATTACTAAACAACTACAATACTTACAAATACTAACAAAAAATTAACCTTTTAAATGAAGAAATCGAAAAAATTCAAGAAAACGTAGTGTTTGCTAAACATGGTATTATGAGTAGATCTATCTTAACACCTGAAGAAATAGATTTTTATGATATATATATTCTTAAAATACAAGAAATTAAAAGTTCTTTCGTAGTAATGAGTAGTAAATTAGTGTTTATACTAGACATTCCAGAAACAAGCGAAGAAAACGCATTTAAATATAAAATATTCGCTGTACCAAATTCTAATTTGGAAGAGATTGATATAGAAAATACTGATATTATATTATTTAGAAATAAAACATATTATCTTAATAAAGAAAGATACTTTAATAAACTGCAATTAAGTTCAAATTGTATTTCAAATCTTTTTGAAAAATCTTTTTATAACTGTACTAAAACTATTGAAAATAATGTAAAAATGGTAGAAATTGATCATGGAATTGTATTAGTTAAAAATGCACAAAAACTCAACTTAACAAACAATTGTAATAACATTTTGTATTCATTGAATAAAAACTATATTATATTTTTTTATAACTGTTCTATTGAAATTAATAATTTTAAATATTCGAATAAAAATAAAGAATTTAAACATAATATTGTAATACCGAATTACATTTCAGTTGAAAATATAAATAAACTATTAAATTCGAAAGCTTACATATCAAACAAATTGAAAACAATAATGAAATAAAAGAAATAAATTTTGAAAGAAGAATTGATAATATTATAATCCAAATTAATTCTATTTTTGTATTAATTATTATTTTAGTTTTAATCATTATAATGTACTATCAAATAAAAACAAGGAAAAGAAATCAAATAAGTGACCTAAATACAAATATAACTAAATATTTGTTCAGGAGAACAAAAATCCTAAGGATGGGAGAGTCATATATCCATCTAACGAAATAGTTATATATCCATCTAACGAAATCTTAAATAAAATTATTCAAACAAATTCTCAGAACCAGAATTCATAAATTTCGTTATCTAAATGTAATTTCTATAATTTTTTTATATATCATATTTTTTTATCATACGAAATTTCTCCTAATATATATTTCTAAAGAATCTTCATTATGCAATAAATAACAATTATAGGTCTCTTGACCTAATGCAACAAATATAATTTTTTTTGTGTTAATAATTATTCATTCAAGTACTCAAACATTAAACTAAGTTGAACGATTTTTTTTCTTTTTTGCTAGATCATATTTCATTTAAAAACTGAAGTCAATGAATTTATATAACTTAGTTTTGATTTTCGTTTTTATTCTGAACGTTAAATTTCTTAATTTTAATTTTTCATACCCGTACGATAAGTATCGGGTATAATAAAATTACTCCTCCGTTTGTAACACCTCGAAATAACCGAGCTAGATATAACTTCAAAGGTATGGATCGGATCAGAAAAAAATTCTAAGTCGATTGAGCCATGTCCGTCCGTCCGTCAGCACGCTAACTCAAAAAACTAAGAAAGCTAGAGTCCTGAAATTTACACAAAATATTCTGGGAGCAATTTGTAGATTCCCTATTTTTTTTTGGTTGAGTTCCGACCAAAACTTCGGGTAGCTCGTGGTATACGGTGTCTTAATTTACCGTTATGCGAAACTCAAAACTTGCAAAATCCTTTAACCCTTCTATCTTCTAAACAGTTTAAGTTGGAAACTTGAAATTTTGACAGAAGTTAGATCTTTGAAAATAAGTATTAGTCATTTCAGAAATTTCAGTTCCTATTTTTGAACACCTGTAACTTGAACACCTTTTAAAATTTTTTTGAAGTAATACATAAAAATTAAAGCTTCAACATTATACTCTTATTTCTGTTAATAACTTTTTTTAATAATATAGGGTTACTTTATAATTGACAAAAGTGCTACTTGATTTTTTCAAATTTTCTAACAAATTTCTTTAACGAATTTTTTGCATTTTGTTTTACTCGATAATTTGAAATTGTTGAGGATGCAATGCGTAGTACAGAAAAATGTAAATAAATAAACAACATAACGATTGCTTGAAGAATTTTTATTTATATGATATTGATATACATACATACTTACATAATAACATGTTGATTTACATATCGTATATGTCACTGATGAATCAATGATAAGAGTATAGATGTTTATTATATAGCGCCGTATTTACATACATATACATATGTATGTATTTTATTCTACTTATAAGAAATTATTCTATGAATGGAAATATTTTTAAAGAAATATTGCAATGTATGGCGATATACTTATAACAATATAAATATACTATGTGCGCATTAATATAATATAATATTTAAAATTATATTTACCATTTTGTACTAAGTAAATTTAATATACATTTACCGCTTAGTATTGGTACTATAGAATATTTGAAAAAGTTTTGGATTGATAATCGTTATGTGGAAGGTTAGAATCTGCTTTTGAAGAATGTACATATAAACATATAGTTTGAATATATGTACAACCCATAGTTCTAGAAATTATAAAATTCACCGAAATTATTTTATAATACTAAAATATTAAAAAAATACTATTTTAAGAGTGACAGGCTCTGAACATGCTAACGGTTCGTACGGGTATCTAAGACTTGACAAAGGCAACTGTATTCTTTCTCGTTTTTCTTTTATTTTAAATATGTCTTATTTATTGGAAACAAACACTTGATAAATTTAAGTGTCAAATTACAACAAAATAAATTTCTGTGTTTTTTTTGTATGTCACAATATCGGAAACCGATATTCAGTATATTATTGATTATTAATTTTTTTTTTTGTATTAAGCTAATTATGATTTTTTTTGGATAAGTAAAGTAAATTAAGAAAAAAATATACAATACAATAAAAATTTATCTTATGTAATATTAAAATGAAAATAATTGGAAATTTAGGTTTAAAACTTTCTTTTATAAATTTAGTCTAAGTTTAACCATTCTAAAAAATGGTTAATAAAATTTAATAAGAAAAATAAATTTTGTTTAATATAAAATTTGTGTTTTTTTATTTAAATTTATATTTATCACAAAAATAATAAATAAATATATAAAAATTGCATGTTCATTAAGCAATCATGACAAATAAATCTTAGCATCCGCCCACGGCACACTATTCAGAACACCACTGCTGTAGTGATCTTAAACCGGACTCACCACGGATTGTACTTTTACATTTGCTGCACTCATCCATATATATTTTTTTTTTCAAATTAGTTAACTTTTAATTAGCAAACAAATTAGAAAAATTTACATATATTTAAGAAAAAACACAACCGTTCGCTTCAACGTTTCAATGTTTCTTATTATTATCGTAAATAAATTTACTATTATATTATGATTATTATTATATTTACTTACTATTATAAATGATGCTACTTGTTTGTTTATTCTTTTTGCTTTTTTTTGTTGTACTTTTTGTAAAAAGAAAATTAACATACATACATATGATAATAAAATCGTTATGCATGCAATTCAATTCAATATTCATTCATATTGAATTTGTATGTATGAATGTATTATTTAAATAAAAGTAGGTACATATTAATAATATTCCATAATGGATCCATCCACTTAAATAAAATTAGGTACATATTCCATAATGGATCCAACTGTTAGTGAAAGGGACAAATGGAGAGTACGGTGTGGAGAATGGAGAAAAAAAATGGAGAGTATGGTGTGTACTTTCATCGTGTAAAGCAGTTAAAACTCCGACACCAAGATTTTTTTCCTATCCTCCTGAAAATACCGAAAAATGTAATGACTGGATGAAAAGCTTATCCACTGCTAGAAATTTTAAAAAACAAAAGGGCTTATATGCAATAAGGATTTTGAAAAAGATTGCAAAGAAGAATTTGAAATACATGAACCGAAATATTTTAGATATATGGCGGTGATATATTTAGAAATATATTTTTTTTCGCACACTTATTTAAAATTTTTAGAAATTGTTTAATTACATCTGACATAGAAACACCTAATAGCATTGCAAATTGGACACCGATTAGGGAATTATATTATTTACAATGTGCTCAAACTACTAAAACGGCACTAAAAGTAACACATAAACACATAAATCCAAAACACAAATATTTAGTCAAACACGAAGTTCAGCTGTTAAATCAGTTGCTGATGCTAACTTTAGTTGCTCAAAAAGAAAATCAGCTGCTCAAAAGAAAATAATAGACAAAATGAAATTGATAATGATATAAAAAGTGACAAAGTTTTGGGAAATTCATTTGAGGCGTTACAATTTCAAAACATTTGTCATTTATCATAAATCTATTCTTATTCTATGGTACTAGGTATACCAAATACGAATGTAAAAAATAAGCAACAGTAAAATCCATTAGATGGCGAGTTAAGTTGATTTTTTTCTTGTTTTTTGCTAGAAATAATTTCTAAAATTAATTCTGTAATATTATAATAACATAGCATAGCAATAAATTACAAAACATTTTCTTAATATGGATTGTTATTTTTTCTTGGGAAATTCTCATTTCAAAAATTTCAATATTAATATGTTATGCATACTTAAATAAACATAATATACATAATATTATGTACAAACGTATCCAAATCAATCATAAAGTTTCCATATTTTCATGATATGGTACATACATTATGAATATGTACTTATGTATGTACATATAATAAAATAAAAGCAAATTTTCTAGTAACATTTTTGAGAACCGGATAATACTTATTTTTTCTTAACAAAAAAAAATTAATTTTGGATTTTTGAGTCCATATCTTCTAAACGGTAAATATCATAAATTAATAAATTGCAAGCTTTGTTAGAAAATGTTATTAGTTATGTTATGATTGTTGAAAATGTTATTAACCATAAAAACCGGGCAAATGATTTTCAAGTTATAGTTGTTTTAGTCAATTTGTTTGATTCCATATTATTGTACTACATGCTACATGTCTACATACTTATATTGCCCTATAACTTTTTTTTTTAAACTAATTTCTGTAAGTTAATTCTGTAATGTTAGCATTTAGCATTTTGCAATAGTATTTTGTTAATATTCTTTTTTTAGCCAAATTCTCATTATAGATAAATACATAATTTTATTCTTTTCTTTTAAATGCCTGTAATTAATTCTGTAATGTAGCAAACAATAACATACTACTCAACTTTTTTTTTTGTTTTCTTTTTTCTTTTTTCAATATTCATTGTCAAATTTTTTTGTGTTGTTTATGTTTTACGCACATATCTCATACTAGAGTGGTGCAAATGAAAATACAAAAGTAACAATGTTTCATCAATAATTAAAATTAAAAAAAATTACAAAATTTAAAGTTAATTTATTTTGATAAATTTAATTAAGTTAAAAGATTTTTGTATAGTACTCTAAAACAACCTCGTCAAAATCTTACAGATGCAAATACTTCTATCAGCTTACCCAGCTTATTCAAATCAAATCTTCCACAAATGAAGTTACCAATTTTTTCAGGAAAATATTCGCAGATTACCCAAATTTCATAGCAATTTTTAACAAACTAGTAGGTGATGATGATACGCTCTGAACAACTGAAAAATATAACCACTTACGTCATTGTTTAACAGGTCCAGTGCTATTACTATGTCTTATTTTTCAAGAGCATATTGCTGATATAATGGAATTGTCCAAAATTACAAAGAATTCAGCAAGTCAATTGAGAAATCTATTGAGAGTGTTAGGGAATTCGTTAATAATCTACATTGTTAGTTCAAAACTGGATTCTGAATCACAAATCAAATTTGAAGACTCATACGATTATTCTAATTTACCAAAATGGGATGATATATACAAAATTTTAACAGCTCGGGTTACAATAAAGTCTCGGCTCAATTACAATCAATTACAATAAAGTCTCGGCTAAATAATTTTAGCACAAATATAAATTGTTAGATTTTGCCATCAATAAGAAACAATCACCCCGAAAGAAACAAAAATAAAAATAATTTGGAAATCTCCACAAATTCGGAGCTTGTTGATCCTGCTTTTTTCAAACCATAAAAAATTGATTTACTAATTGGTGCAGAAAAATGTTTCGACTTGTTATCCGTGGGTCAAATCAGGTTGTATGAAAACGGTCCAATTATACAAAAAACTATTATATTGGATTGGATAATTTTTGGTCGATACAAACCATGTTCAACTATCAAGCAAATTTGTGCCTCAGTAGAAGTAATTGATAACTCAACAGATATCGAACAAGATTTAAAGCTTAGCGAACTAGTAGAACAATTTTGGACAATTGAAAACCTTGACATGAATCATTGCCAGTATAACATAGAACAACAAAACTGTAAAACTCTTTTCGAAAACCCCACTCAATTTTCGCAGGATAACAGATTGATGGTGAAACTACCATTTAAAAGATCATCTCAAGAGTTAGGAAATTCATGGGATAAGGTAAAATTAAGATTTTTATAGCTGGAAAAAAAACTTAAAAACAAACTTGACAGTAGGTCATATGGAAGAAATCACTTGGAATTTAAAATAATATATAAAATTTAAGTTAATTAAAATATTACATTAAATTTAAAGTGAATTTATTTTGATAAATTTAATTAAGTTCAAAGATTTTTATATAAGCCAAGTGGCTTAACATGCCGGTCGCCTTAGGGTATTGAAGATACCATCAATTTTCATCTATTAGTAATAATGCTAATTTGTGTATTGATCTTCTAAATATGCCACATTTTGTTTTGACGTCTGCTACACGTATCTTGTTGTCGTTTCCAGGAGTAACCTTTATGATTCAATCAAGAAGCCATTTTTGTGGTCGCAGATTATCTTCATGTATTAAAACTAATTTTCCGATAAATATATTTGATGATTCAACGATGATATATATTAATGTGACCAAAGTTTCCAAAAATGTTGTTGTACAGCTGATATTTGTCGCTTGAAATATTTAAATCTTTAACATCTGGTTCTACAAAAGCATCACTAGTAGCCTGACTCCAAAAATGTCCAGCAGTAAGAGCTCGCTCATCACTTGAATTTGTCGATAACTGAGTGATAGGCCTTGAGTCCAGAATAGTTTCAATTTGGCAGAAAACTGTGACCAATCGTTCTTATGTGAGATGTGAGCTCTGCAGTGTAGGATACAACGATGATTTTGCGAATATTGCCGCCGTTTCCCAAATTCCACCATAGTGGGGTGATCTCGGTGGTATATGCTCGAATGTAATGGAGTTTTCTGCACACCATGTGTTAATTTCCGATTTTACTGAGTGGCTCAAGAACTTTTCTCGTAGCTCAGCTAATTGTCGTCCAGCTCCTACAAAGTTGGTTGCGTTGTCACAATAAATCTTTATGCATGTCATTCGTCGACTAATGAAACGATTGAGAGCCGCAATGGACGCGTTAGTCGATACATCAATCACAACTTCGAGATGAACACACTTTGAAAGGAAGCATACAAATAGAGCAATGTATATTTTAAAAATTCGATTGCCTCTACTTGATGCGGTTGTATGTATGGCCCCACAAAAATCGACTCCACTTATAGAAAAAGCAGAGCAGCATTGACACGATCTGCAGGCAAATCACCCATAATTTGATTCAGCAGTTTCGGCCGATAACGGAAACAGTGAACATATTTGCGTACAATTTTTCGTGTATAATCACGTGTATTGATGATCCAAAACTGTTGATTGATTATTGACTATAGAGCCTGAGATCCCTCGTGACAATGCCTACAATGTAAGAAGAAATTTAAGAATTAACAAATTTATTATTTTTAGCTAATTAAATTGGATAATGAGTTGCATAATGAGTTGTATATGGTAAAGTAGAATTGTGCAATCGCCCTCCAACTCGCTATTACCCATCTCTTTGATCAATAAATGGATTTAAACTTTTTAAATTGGTTGCATGATGAGTTATTTCATATTTTTTCAGATGATCAATATCATTTTTGAACTCCACTTGTTGAATTAGGTATATAATTTTTTTAGCCCGGGATTTAGTTCATCTGCGGTTAGGATACCAAATTTTAGTGGTTTATTGATTGTTGATAACTTTAAGTTTTGAATTAGATATAAATCTATAAACATATGCATATATTCTACAATTTTTGTGAAATTGAATTTATTGTATATTGAGTCTAGAAAAGTTTAATCGGTACTGGTGCAGATCATTGATATTGGTGGATTTCGATTCCTAATTTTTCTTTGCTCTGGAAGTTCTTCTGTACATGAGTATATTTTTTGGGTTGGCCAATACTTTTGAGATTTTATAGAAAATTTTGGCCCTTTAAACCAAATTAAATTTTGTTGTTCAACTACAGTGCAACCACGAGAAATTATATCTGCAGGATTGGTTTTACGGCTAACATGTTTCTCTGTTGCGTTGGATGTTAATTCTTGAATCATTGATACATGATTCGCAACAAATTTTTGCCATTTCGCAGCATGTGCGCTTTTCCATCCCAGTACGATTGTTGCATCTGTCCAATAGTAAACACAATCAATTTGTTTTGGAAAATGAGGTTCAACTTTTGTCCATAATTTGGCAAGAAGCTCAGCAAGTAGCAGTTCGAGTACTGGAAGTGTTCTGGTTTTCTTACTAGTCACAACTTTAGACTTAGCAGCTGTCGATTGTCCGTATTTCTGTTTTTAGCAGCTGTCGATTGAATCCATATGTTTCTGTGGTAGTGATAGAGTTTTTTGATGAAATGAATCGAAGAATACGAATTGATTTTAGTTCATAAAGACTATGTTTAAATTTTACCCAACGATCATGTAAATTCTGTGGCAAAGATTAATCCCAGGACAGCTTCAATAACCACAATTTTTGCAAAAATAATTTTGGTACAACAACGATGGGGTTGACCAAACCAAGAGGGTCAAATAATTTGGCTAGATCCGAAAAACACCTTACGTTTCGTAATTTTGGATGACTAGATTTCATCATCGTGATTTACGCTGAATTGGAATTCGTCATCGTTTGGATCCCAAATCATACCAAGAGTTCGGATTATATCAATTTTGTTAAAACACAACGAAACTTGAAAAGAATAGCAAAACCTTCATTTTGAACTGTTGGACTAACAGACAAAATATCATTCAATGACAAATTAGTACTAGTGACATATAAAGTATTGAAAAGAACTCGAAACTTTGTTGTTGAGCTGTCTGGCCAAATAACGAGTTAATGAGGTATAAAATAGTGTGGTGTAGAAATATCCTTCCAAGTGATTTCTTCCATATGACCTACTGTCAAGTATTCGTGAAGAAAATCCGAATATTGTTGTTTAATTTCTGGTTTGTTTTTAAGTCTTTTTTCCAGCTATAAGAATCTTAATTTTACCTTATCCCATAAATTTCCTAACTCTTGAGATGATCTTTTAAATGGTAGTTTCACCATCAATCTGCTATCCTGTGAAAATTTAGTGGTGTTTTCGAAAAGAGTTTTACAGTTTTGTTGTTCTATGTTATACTGGCAATGATTCATGTCAAGGTTTTCAATTGTCCAAAATTGTTCTACTAGTTTGCTAAGCTTTAAATGTTGTTCGATATCTGTTGAGTTATCAATTACTTCTACTGAGGCACAAATTTGCTTGATAGTTGAACATGGTTTGTATCGACCAAAAATTATCCAACCCAATATAGTTTTTTGTATAATTGGACCGTCTTCACACAACCTAATTTGAACCACGGATAACAAGTCGAAACATTTTTCTGCACCAATTAGTAAATCAATTGTTTATGGTTTGAAAAAAGCAGGATCAGCAAGCTCCAAATTGTGGAGATTTCCAAATTATTTTTATTTTTGTTTCTTTCGGGGTGATTGTTTCTTATTGATGGCAAAATCTAACAATTTATATTTGTGCTAAAATTATTTAGCCGAGACTTTATTGTAATTGATTGTAATTGGGCCGAGACTTTATTGTAACCCGAGCTGTTAAAATTTTGTATATATCATCCCATTTTGGTTAATTAGAATAATCGTTTGAGTCTTCAAATTTGATTTGTGATTCAGAATCCAGTTTTGAACTAACAATGTAGATTATTAAAACAAAAACTTGGTAACTTCATTTGTGGAAGATTTGCTTTGAATAAGCTGGGTAAGCTGATAGAAGTATTTGCATCTGTAAGATTGTGACGAGGTTATGTTAGAGTACTATAAACTGCTTTTATAAACTGGATCATCAGGTTTAAGTCTTTCAATAGCGATTTGGTAGGATAGCCACAGTTTCCAGTATTGCTCAAATATGTTGACCCTGCAATCTAATTCAACAGCAGATAATATTTCCATATTCGTTGCTATATAGTTTTTTATTCGCGTCATGTTGCTCTTTGTGGTAGCTCTCTGGATTTTTAATTTATCGATTTTTTTCTTAATTTCTGATGCCCTAGAAGAATCACCTTGTTCAGACTCTGGCATTTCGATAGCTTGATGTGACGACTTATAAATGGAAAATTTTGTCGATCTCCAAAAAAATTTTCTAATATTGTTTGCACTATTTATTTATTTAGGTAATGTAATTTTTCATTTATTTTTTTTTTGTTTTAAATATATTTTAATTATTAAATGTAATTATTTGATTTATTAAGTAATGTAATAAATTTATTATTACGGCAATATAATTATATAAAATAAAATATGTTGAAAATAAATAAATTAATTGTGTTAGTGCTTGTTGTAAAATCAAATGTTGTAGAACTAAATGTTGAAATATTATTTATTTTAATATTATTGTATTTATATTATTGTATTATTGTATTTTAATAATACTGACGAGAAAATAATTTTTTATTATTATTTTGTTTTTGAATTTTAACTAATGTTGTTTTTGTATCATGATATATGTATCATATGATGATTTACATATTACAACTAAAATAAACTTGGATGTGTCTGATAGAATAACGAAATAATAATATAGCAAACACTATGCAGATGTATCAGACAGATGTGTCTGACAGACGAAGTATCAGCTAATGCGGTAGATGTGCATGTAACGAATGCGCCTGTGGCAATTGTTGCTACAACTGATAGTTGTAATAAGTTTAGCAACAATTAGTTTAAAATGTTTATGAATTTTCAGATATAATTGATTTTATCTATTTGTATAGTATACAATAAACTGTACAATTAATTTTTATATTTTTTTTGTAATTAGGTATATAATTTTCTGCATATATACCTTATATAATATGTGTATACAGAACAGTATAATTTGGTACAGTATAATTCTGGCAATAAATTTTTTTACTTCTTCGTGTTAGTATTTATGAAAGTCAAATGTACTTACAGTGAATTATCTTGATATACTCGTATGATATAGGTATATACTATACTACTCGTATGATATAGGTATGATATACTATGATTTGTTTTTTTAGATGATTCCAGATGTACAGTAAATTACCTTCTTCTTCTTTTTTATGACTTTTTTAGATGTAACTTCACTAATTTTTTTTTTTTAATTTATTTTAACCGAATTAATTAACTAAATTAATTAGCTAATTTTTTCACACTAACACAATGTTATAGAATAGTTTTGTTGTTTTTGTTTAAATTTTTAAACTACGAATTAACTAATTTGATTAATGTTTTATTTTAATTGTTTTTACGAAACCGAAAGTTCATTAAAATCCAGGCCTGTTACCAATGTGATATCAAATCCTGTTTGATATCACATTGGAGTTTTAACACAAAATTTATTTATTTTTTAGAAACTTGCCTGTTACGGTCGCAAAATGTTTCGGAGCTAGTTTACACTGAATTTTTTTTATTATAGTAATACAAAGTAGTTCTGCTTGCTTCTGTAATTTAATATTTTAGTATATTTTAATGAAACACTCAATTGTAATTTTTTAATTATTAATTATATTTAATTTTATTTAAATGGTTTTATTTTGAACGTTTTTATTATGCACATTAATATTTATTTTAAATTGTTTATTTTAAAAATTTTCAACTAATTTATTTTAAATGGTAACTAATTTCAACTATTTTTTATTTGTAAAATGCTTTAAATGCAATAATTTATTTTTAAAATGCTTCAAATCCAATCACTAACCGACTGACAACTGGTTTTTTTATTTTTTTTTATGTTTTATAATTTCTTTCGAGCAAACAACAAGAGTACCTTATATACTATCTGTACAAAATTTGATTTTTAATTTCAACATTTAATAAATTACCATATGTTACTTTATTTTTTTTTTTACATATTAAGATTGATCAAAATAAAATCATGTATATGTCTGATACCAGAGTGATACAAATCAATATACAAAAGTAACAATGTTTCATCAATAATTAAAATTAAAAAAAATTGCAAATTATAATGTATTTCAATATTTTAAATTTAAAGTTAATTTATTTTGATAAATTTAATTAAGTTAAAAGATTTTTATATGTATAAGCCAAGTGGCTTAACAAACTTTTAAATTATTAAAAATAAATCTTTAAAATTGGACTACATATTATGCCAGGTATAAATATATTATTAAGAGAGCCACAAATAAAAAAATTGTACAATTAGGTACAATTACTTTTTTTAATTACATATTATTTTAAAATTTTCATGTAAACAACTTACGGCGGACGCTTTTATATACACAGTAAGATGGCGCAGTAAAAAGCCAGAGAGTTCCAGGACAGAAAATATAAATATTTTTAAATGCATTAAAAAAAACCTATTAAAAATTTTTTAAATTCATATTTATATATTATTTATTCTCATAAATAAATTTATTATAAAATAAACTCAAAAATTTATTATTATTTTAAATTATTATAATATAGGCATTTGCATATTATTTCTTAACTGAAACTCATAATTTAATGCATTTAATTAAAATCTATTATTTTAAAAATGAAAAGTTTTATCTATTATTCAGTAAAGTATATATGTATGACTTATTCTTCAACATTATTAAAATTCACACTCGATCCAGTCAAAAAGAAATTGATTTTACGATATTTACTAAAATTAACCTTTTCAACATTTTTGATATTTTAAATTCCAAATCTCTCAAATGAAAAAAGCAGTTGAACAATTTAAAAAAAGTTCACCACTGGACTGGCACTGACCACAATACAATATACAACATACATAAGCAAAATCCTTGAAACCAAAAAAAATAATAATAATTTACTTTTAAATTTAAGGAACAAACATTTTTTACTGTCCCTTAAATTTTCTTATTTTTATTGTTAATTGTTATGTCCACGTCATGTCTGTTATTTGCTTGTACTCTGTAAGTCAGTACTTGCTTAGTACTATACTGTATCATTCTTTCAATTACAAAATAAGATAGATAAAACGAACGAATAAATAATATGTATCATAAACCATACTCATGGGACATGGTCATAACTCATAGCTCATAAGTGCATAACTGCATACCATACTACATATGTACATATATTAATATACATTTCATTCTCTTAAATTTTTCGTAACATAAAATCATATAAAATATTAATTAATATTTACTATTTAGTATTTTTTTAAATTGTAAGTTCTAAATTCTACTCTTATATAATTCATATTATTTCTGTACGTTAAAATTTTTATTGTTATTTTTACAAAAACATATGTAGGTACGTATATATGTATTTTCCTACTACGCTGCCTTTACTAAAGTAAATTGCTGGAATAAGGTTAAATAAAAATCTGCGAAATTTGAGGTTCGTGTTTCTTTTTTATTCCAGCAATTTACTTTTATATTATAACAGTCCAAAATGCTTGCACTAGCAACTCACTTTTATATTATAACAGTCCAAAAAGCTAAAGTTTTGCAATCAATTTTATTTTCTACTTTTTAGGGGGCGAATTCGGTTTTGATAAAAGCATATGTATTTTAAAAATTATTTTTTTTTACTTATTATTTTATTTTATACTTTTTAGTTTTAAATTTAAAAAATATGGGATATTTTTACATACTTTAATAATTGTTTCTGATATAAAATACGTTTTACAATTTTATACCAAATGTTTAAGTAAATTAAGAGACGTTAAATCGATTCCATTACAGCAAGAGTAAACATTTTTTATTCTAGTAATTCATAAATAATGAAAGTACCTCGAAGGGTTAAATATGTACCAAAATACTGTGATTATAAATATTACAATCCAATTTTAGTTGAAGCAACATTTCTAACACGTATGAAAATGATATGCATAAATGTATTTTACTGTATATAGTATAGTATTAGTAGTATATCGTATATCCAAACAAACATCTAACCTTGAACACCGCCTTACATACCTAATCCCTTAATAAGATCATGCAGTAAAAATTGTACATATTTACATACGTAGTTTTAATTTTTTGTGTTGACAAAATTTTGTTTGTAAATCATAATGCGTAATGCGCAAAAGTATAATTTTGTAATGATCTTTACTTTTTATATTCTTTACTATATACAAGTTAACGAAAATTATTTTTTAAAATTCACTTAACATAAAATTATGCTGAAGTTAACAAAATTACAACAATTAATTCGTTCCCATAAAATTCCAACAAAATATTTCATGCGATAATTTATGCTGACGCTATGTCTACAATAAACACAATGTCACGTTGCCGATTCATATGTTGCAAGTAGAAAATAAGTTTTTAGTCTTAAGAAAAAATTTGTAATTCAGTTATAAAATCGATCTGTAACAAAAAGGTTTAATAAAAAATTTATTATTTTTTTTTAAAAACTAATAATACTTTTTATTAACTGGCACCCAACGTGGTTGGACACAAAAGTGAAAAAAAAAAAAAAAAAGAAAATGCCAAAATACACTAAAGTGGAAACCAAGTAGCCTCAAGTAGCCGAAAGTGTTTCAACATTCTTCCACTTCACTGAAAATTTGGGAACCAAGAGTCGCCTCAAGTAGCCGAAAGCGTTTTCAAAAATATTTGTGATCCAGAACCAACCATAGCCATAGTCATTAACATTGTAAGGCCCTAGGAAAGCCGCAGTGATCTTCACGTTAAAGTGTAAATTGTAGAGCCTGAGTCACCTGAACATTAAGCAGGACAAAAAGGAATAATCTGCATTTACCGGTGTTAGATAAGGACTATGGTTCTAGCACTTATTTTCATGTAAGTTTTTAAGTGCTTTTCTAGTGTTTAACTTTGTAAGAAAATAAGTAAAAATCAATGGTTAAAAATTAAAAATTTTAAAAAAAAAAGAAAAAGGAAAATTAATAATTAGAAAAATTAAAGCAAATTAAAATTAGCATAAGTTAAAAGCATATAAAAAAAAAAAAAAGGAAAAAGTGTTATTGGAAAATATTAAAAATTTTTTTTTACAAAATAATAAAGTAAATTAAAATTCTCATAAAATTGAAATTACTTGAAATAACAAAAAATTACTGAAAAATATTATTTTTTTTTATATAAAATAGTAAAATAAATTAAAATTTTTATAAAATTAGAATTACTTAAATTACTGAAAATATCGAAATTTTTATAAAGTTAAAATTAATTGAAATAATAATATTAAAATTTTAAAATTTATATAAAAAAAAAAAAATTAACATTGAAATTTTTTTTATTACGAAATAATAATATTAAAATTTTAAAATTTATATAAAAAAAAATTAACATTGAAATTTTTTTTATTATGAAATAATAATATTAAAATTTTAAAATTTATATAAAAAAAAAAAAAAAAATTAGAATTACTATTATTTGAAAAATAAAAAAAAAAAAAAAGAAAAAAAAGTAAAAGTAAAGTAAAATTAAGGAATTGAAATTATTAAAATAAAGAAATTACAAAGATTAAATACAAAGATTAAACTTAAAAAAAAAAAAAAAAAAAAAGAAAAAACAAAAAGATTAATTTATATTGATTTTGTTTTCTAAGTTTTCTTTTTCTCATTACCCAGGGTGAGGCTGCCCTAGGCACGATATTGGAAGGAAAATCCAAGAAAATAGAGTAGTAAAATAATTTTTTTTCTCTCAAGGAAACAAATAGTAAAATCTATAATTTGTAATTATAAATTAAGTAATTAAGTAATTAAATAATAAAGAGAAACAATCATTTCTATTATATAAATTTAATAAAAGTTAATAGAGTTAATAGTTTATAAATTTTGTACAATTATTATTCTTTTTTCATAGAAAAAATACTTCTTTTTAATTAAATAGAATAGCTCAATTTAGACCCAATTTATAGACCCAGCTCAATTTAGTTCCTGGAAGAAGAGCGTAGACCGTATCTTGGAAATCTATCAGCCTTTAGTAGGAACACCTAAATATTTTGGGATACTCAGCGTTATAAGGAATAAAATAATTGGAAACGCAAATATTGCATTAGAGTCATATAACACACCACTAAACTGGAAATCCATCTCTAAGTGCCTTACAATCCACTATGCAGATAAACGAGACCTGGGCACTCTGGAATACCAGATGACAACACTTGTTCAAGGAAACTCTACCATACCACAATTCTATCAAGATGTTTATTCTTACATGTCACTCATTCTCAACAAACTAGCATGCATGGAGATTAGCAACGAATCACTTTTGTTACTGACAAAAACATACCGAGATAAAGCACTGGACACCTTTATTAGAGGTTTAAATGGCGAATTGCCAAAACTTCTTGGAATTAGATAACTTATTGATCTTCCACAAGCACTCCACCTGTGCCTAAAACTAGAAAATCAAAATTATCGTTCCAAATATGCAACAGCCAACCAGAACAGAAATATAACACCAAGAATTCCACCTAGAAGAAGTCAAAATCATTTCAATCAAAATAGACAAATACCTTTTTATCCCGAACTAGCACACATCCCACAACCAATTCAACATACATTCGAAAATAGATACTTCACCAACAGACCGTCTCCATAAAATTTTTTTGGACCAAACGGATTTCAGCCAAAACAATTTCCGCAAAGACCAACAGCACCAAAACCACAACCACGGCTGGAACCGATGGATACAACTCTAAGCAAACAATCCAGGGCAATAAACTATATGAATAGGCCAAGAGGAAATGATTTAATAGGGAAAAGACCTCCACCAGAGTACAATCAATATCAGTCCAACAGATTTAAACAACAAAGAAACTATCACATTAATACCGAAAATACAACTCAAGAGGAAATAGACGATTACTACCAAAATTTAGAAGATACCGACAATATGTACGAACAAAAATTTGAAGATTACTGTGATGACATACACCATTTAGAAGAAAATACCGACATGGACAACCAACCTAACGATCTTTCCGATATCCATTTTTTAGATTAGCGCACTCCTTGCTCCCATATTTCGAATGCAGAACGAGGAGTGGGAAAATACTGCAATTTTTGATCGATATCGGATCAAATAAAAACTATATACAACCCAGCGCTGTAGAAAAACTCATTCCAAATCAACAAATTTTTTACGCAAACTCAGTAACAGGAAATTTTAAAATTACGCACCACACCGAATTAAATTTATTTGGGATTAAAAACATAAGACTAAAATTTTTCATTCTACCAACACTCAAATCCTTCCATGGCATTCTCGGAAATGACAGTTTAAAGCAACTTTCAGCCGTTATTCATACAAAATACAATTATATGGCCATACAAAACTCAATCAAAATTAAAATTAAACAATTTCCGACGCAAGCAGTAAATTCAATAGAAGTTAGAACACAACACATGAGTAACGAACAAAAAACAGCATTAAAATCCAGAATACAAAAATATTCAAGACTATTCACCGAACCAGACGAGAAACTCACATACACAACGAGAATTAAAGGAGAAATTCGTACTACCACAAATTCGCCGATTTATACCAGGAACTACCTTTACCCAATGTCACTTAAAGACGAGGTAGAAAAAGAGATCGAAAAATTACTCAAAGAGGGCATTATGAGACCATCCAAATCGCCATACAACTCACCGATCTGGATAGTGCCTAAGAAACAGAACGCGAGCGCGAAAAAAAAGTACAGAATGGTCATCGATTATAGGAAGTTAAACAGCGTAACAATTGCAGACCGTTATCCGATAACTGAAATAAACGAGGTACTCTCACAATTAGGCCAAAATAAACTTTTCACCGTTGAAAAGCGGATTCCACCAAATCCAGTTAAAAGAATCCGATCGCGAAAAAACTGCTTTTGCGGTAAACAAGGGGAAATACGAGTTTACCCGACTCCCTTTCGGACTACGGAATGCCCCATCAATATTCCAAAGGGCACTCGATGATATTCTAAGGGAACACATTGGCAAAAGATGCCACGTATACATCGACGACATAATCATTTTCAGTAAGAACGAAACAGAACATATTGAAGATATAAGGGAAATATTTGAGACTCTCCAAAATGCCAACATGAAAGTCCAGATGGACAAATGCGAATTTTTCAAGACAGAAGTTGAATTTTTATGCTTTATAATAACAGAAGATGGTGTAAAAACTAATCCTGCCAAAGTAGATGCAATCCAAAATTTTCCGCAGCCAAAAACACTGAAAGATCTCCGCTCATTTTTAGGATTGTCCGGATATTATCGAAGATTCGTAAAGGATTACGCCAAGTTAGCGAAACCCCTTCCAAATCTTTTAAGGGGGGAGGATGGACGTTCGTCGAAAAAGACATCTGCCAAAAAGATTATAGAATTTGGCGACGAAGCTATGGAATCCTTTAAAAAAATCAAAAGCTCACTTATTTCAAAGGACGTAATTCTAACATATCCTGATTTTAAAAAACATTTTCAACTAAATACAGATGCGTCAAATCATGCCTTAGGTGCGGTGTTGAGCCAAGACGGAAGGCGTATAACATTTATTTCTAGGACGCTTAACAAAGCAGAGGAACATTATGCAGCGAACGAAAAAGAGCTACTTGCCATTATTTGGGCTCTAAATTCGCTTCGGAATTATCTATATGGATCAGCTAAAGTGGAAATATTTACAGACCATCAACGGTTGACCTACGCACTAAGTAACAAAAACAACAACGCAAAAATGAAGAGATGGAAGGCAATACTAGAGGAGTATAACTATGAACTCCACTATAAATCAGGGAAAGCAAATGTAGTAGCGGACGCTCTC
This sequence comes from Poecilobothrus nobilitatus, assembly GCA_947095535.1. NCBI lineage: Eukaryota > Metazoa > Arthropoda > Insecta > Diptera > Dolichopodidae > Poecilobothrus > Poecilobothrus nobilitatus. Next base: position 168,570,383 of record OX352772.1, on the reverse strand, counting down.
TCAAGACCTCCTCAAATTAACGAAATGACAAGCACAGAACACAGCGACGAAAGCTCATCACAAAACCTAATACCTAGTGTAGGAACACCTATCAACGTTTTCAAAAATCAAATCTTTTTCAAAATAGACAATAACACCACCTACCAATTCCAAATAGTTTTTCCCACATATCACCGTCATAGTATAACAGATACAAATTTTAATCAAGAAAACCTGACCAAATATCTGAAACAGAGATTAAACCCTTCGGTAATAAATTGTATTAAAACAGACGAGAAAATAATGGGTAAAATTCAGGAAATATGTCAGGAAATATATATCAAAGTGTTGCGTGCCAACTATAGGATTCGATTCACCCAGAAACAGGTACAGGATGTTACAAACGAGCAAGATCAAGAAGACCTAATAATCAAGACGCACACAAGAGCTCACAGTAACACAAATAAAAACAAGATGCAAATTTTAGAAAATTATTATTTTCCAGCCATGTCAAGTAAAATAGATAAAATCGTCAAGAAATGCACCACATGCAAAGAGAACAAATATGACAGGCATCCAAACAAGCCTGAGCTAAGGAAAATGCCGATTCCACAATATCCTGGTCACATTGTTCACATAGATATATTTATATCTATGGATAAATTTTCGAAATATGCTCAATTCAAAATTATCAAGTCCAAAGCCGTAGAAGATATCAAACGGCCACTCAGGGAAATACTCTTTTCATTCGGATTGCCTGAAATAATCGTATTCGATAACGAAAAATTTATGCTGGAAGACGAACTTGGTATAAAAATCTACACGACGCCCCCATACTCCAGCCAAGTAAATGGGCAAGTGGAGCGTTTTCATTCCACCCTATTAAAAATCATGAGGTGCTTAAAAACAGAAAACACTCATGAGTCATTCCTAGAACTAATAGAAAGATCAGTCAACGAGTACAATTATTCCATACATTCTACTACAGGACGGAAGCCAGTAGAAGTTTTCTTTGGCAGAAATGTATACTCTGATCCTGCTCACTTTGAAAAAGCTCGGAAAGACAATATAGAAAAATTAAAAACAAAACAGGAAATAGATTTAAAAAATCATAATAAAGAGCGTCAACCCATAAAAAACTATAACGTAGGAGATGTTATCTATGTTAAGAAGAACAAAAGATTAGGCTCTAAACTCTCTCCAAAATACCAAAGGGAAATAGTTACCGAAAATAACCAAACAACAGTTAAAACACAATCCAGAAAAGTTATACATAAAAAATAAATAAAAAACTAATCCAAACATTTTTTTTTCTTCTTTTTAGGTTTTTCAACTCTCTCGTAGTTGGAGAAGTTCAAATACTAGATTTTTCTAACTCTCACTTAGTAGCCATAGATGTCGGAATAGCAAAAATACAAACTGGAAACTTCAAAATTATTCATGCAATAGATCTAGATAAATAGGAAGAATTCATCAGAAATATGCAGAAACAACTAAACACAGACCCTAATAGTTATCATACCCTTTACCCAATCCTATTCAATGAAATCGAACAAATTACAAATATGATTGAAAATTTAAAAATTTAAAAATTAAAAAGATCTTTAGATTTTTTAGGATCAGCTTGGAAATGGCTTGCTGGATACCCCGATCATGAAGATTTAATAACAATTGAACAAAAAATGAAAAATCTATTAGAAAATAATAATAATCAGGTTATAATAAACAGTTTATATGAAAAAAGAATAAATTATATTACTAAATTAGCAAATAAAATAAACAAATTGTTAGAAACAGATGTTCAAATAAACAATGAAATTATTATGGGCATTCAATTTAGATTAAGTATATTAAAAGATGAATTAAAAAATGTTAATTATGCTATTCATTGGGCCAAATTAGGTCTCATTAATTCCTTAATATTAAGTAAAGAAGAAATTAATATTACTATTTAAACATTAACAAAAGAAAATATAAATTTTTTAACTATTGAAGAAGCACTTAATTATTCAGAAGTAAAAGTAATATCAAATTCAAAATGAATTTTATACATTGTAAATATTCCTATTACGGATATTCAAAATTATCAAAAACTCATGTTAAAACCAATCAAAAATAAAAATTTAGCTATAGAAATATGGTACGAAAATATAATAAAATTTGAAAACAAAATTTTAGGTTTAAGAAATAATAAATGTAAAACACATAACTTTCTTTCTATCTGCAACATTAATGACCTCGTCGATTTAACCAACACCAGCTGTGTCGCCAAGCTACTGAAGAGTTCAGAAGCAACATGCAACAAAATACAACCAACATTTGCCTCAAAAACAGAATATAACGATTACTGCCTTACATGATCAAAAAAAGGAAGAACCACAATCTGAAACCCACACAGTTAATAACATTACACCAAGACAAGATAACAGCTTTCAACAAATCAATTTTAACGATGTTCCATATTTCTAATTGATTGGGACAATCAATATTTTAAAGGGGGAAGAGTTAACGAAAATTATTTTTTAAAATTCACTTAACATAAAATTATGCTGAAGTTAACAAAATTACAACAATTAATTCGTTCCCATAAAATTCCAACAAAATATTTCATGCGATAATTTATGCTGACGCTATGTCTACAATAAACACAATGTCACGTTGCCGATTCATATGTTGCAAGTAGAAAATAAGTTTTTAGTCTTAAGAAAAGAATTTGTAATTCAGTTATAAAATCGATCTGTAACAAAAAGGTTTAACAAAAAATTTATTTTTTTTTTTTTGAAAATGAATAATTCTTTTTATTAACTTACATACAAAACTATATTATGTATGTATGTAGTTTGAATTTGGCAATTGGAATTATTTTGAATGAAATTTTATATGTATATCTATATACACAATAGACATAATAAATGTTCCTAAATAAAACACATAAAACATTAATTTTTAACGCCATGCATATTCAATATGCAATAAAGAATGTTGACAACAAATATTCTGATTTAAATCCTAAACAAATGTTTTAAAACAAAATAATTTAGCAACATAAAAATATTGTACCTATATATTTTGTGTTTTGCTAAATTCTAATATAAAATACATGTGCACATCAAGATTGATTGAACTAAATTATTTATAGGAGGAAAGATCAAATAATATGTGTATATTATACATAAAATTTTATTAAAAAAATGTTGATGAATACAGTTAACAAAAAAAAAAAATGTTTGTACACAAATTGGATTCGAAACAAATTACCCTTGCTTTCAAAACCTCTAACCTCTCCGCTGCACTATACAACACTTAAATATTTAATGAACATATTACGAACATAAAATCTTAATTTTTAACCATGCATATTCAATATGCATTAAAGAATGTTGACAGCAAATATTTTGATTTAAATACTAAACAAATGTTGTAAACAAAATAATGTAGCAACATACATAAAAATATACTATTATAGGAGAAAAGATCAAAAATATATTGCGTGTGTATTGTATGCATGAATTTAGAGATAAAAATGTAAGTTTCAAATTCATATATACAAAATATATACATATTTTATTCAAAAAATGTTGATGAATAGATAGTTAAAAAAAAAAAAAAGTTGCATGTAAACTGGATTCGAACAACATGACCCCCACCTTGAAACCTGTACACTTTCCTCTGCACCATACAATACTTACAAATGTTGCTAACAGATTACGAATATAACGAGGAAGAGTGCAGTAGAGTAGACTGTGTCAACTCTGGGATACCCGTATGAACGTAATATATCCTGTTTCTATAAAACTTGATCATCTTTTAAAAACATTCAGAGTTTTAGTACCGAACTACAGAGATATATTTATGTAAATTGTGCAGTTGTATGATAGCTACCCGAATCTATTGCGCCTAGCTTCATTAAGTTCCAAGAAATGCAAAAAGCCTGAACCGGCTGCTTTAGACCATTCAAATTTTACAAAAGTTTTTGGCATGCAACTCGACACTTTTTCACTAAATTTCAGATAGCTAGCTTCAATAGACACTGAGTTATTTTCATTTAAAAAGAGAAGTTGTATGGCAACTATCCGAACCTGTCATATCATTACAACAAAATTTTACAGAAGTTGTTGCCATAAAACTCGATCATCATTTGCAAAATTTCAGATACCTAGATTGAATAGACACTGGGTTATTTCCATTTAAAGAAAGAAGTTGTATGGCAGCTACTCGAACGTGGCGGCTGAAAATGCTGGAGTTAAATAGCAAAACTAACAATTTTGTAAAAGTGACGTAAAAAAAATTTCAGCCTCCTAACTCCTTTATTTTTTGAGTTATCGTGCGGACGGACACTGAGTTCTTTCATTTAAAAAGAGATTTTGTATGGCAGCTACCCGAACCCGTCACACCACCACAACCAAATTTTGTAAAAGTTGTTGCCATAAAACTTGATCATCATTCGCAAAATTGCACATACCTAGATTGAATAGACACTGGGATATTTCCATTTAAAGAAAGACGTTGTATGGCAGCTACTCGAACCCGGCGGCCGAAAATGCTGGAGTTAAATAGCAAAACTAACAATTTTACAAAAGTAACGTAAAAAAATTTTCAGCCTCCTAGCTCCTCTATTTTTTGAGTTATAGTGCGGACGGACACTGAGTTCTTTCATTTAAAAAGAGATTTTGTATGGCAGCTACCCGAACCCGTCACACCACCACAACCAAACTTTGTAGAAGTTGTTGCCATAAAACTCGATCATCATTCGCAAAATTGCAGATACCTAGATTGAACAGACACTGGGTTATTTCTATTTAAAGAAAGACGTTGTATGGCAGCTACCCGAACCCGGGGACAGAAAATGCTGGAGTTAAATAGCAAAACTAACAATTTTACAAAAGTGACGTAAAAAAATTTTCAGCCTCCTACCTCCTCTATTTTTTGAGTTATCGTGCGGACGGACACTGAGTTCTTTTCATTTAAAAAGAGATTTTGTATGGCAGCTACCCGAACCCGTCGCACCAGCACAACCAAATTTTGTAGAAGTTGTTGCCGTAAAACTTGATCATCATTTGCAAGATTTCAGACGACTAGCTTTATTAACTTCCAAGAGGTGCAAGAAGCCTGAACCGGCTGTTCTAGGCCAAACAAATTTTACAAAAGTTGTTGGCATATAACTCGACACTTCTTTACTATATAAAGATAGAAGTTGTATGGCAGCTACTCGAACCCGCCGACCGAAAATGTTGGATTTAAATAGCAAAACTAACAATTTTGCAAAAGTGACGTAAAAAAAATTTCAGCCTCCTAGCTCCTTTATTTTTTTGAGTTATCGTGCGGACGGACGGACGGACGGACGTACATGGCTTAATCGACTCAGAATTCGATTCTGAGCCGATCCATACCTTTGACACTATATCTAGCTCGACTCCTTTAAGGTGTCACAAACGTAATGGCAAATTTATTATACCCTTGAAAATAGTTCATACGGGTATAATAAAAAGCGTGACAGAATGACAAATAAATAAATAAATAAACCGACAGCGACGAGTTAATATAAAAGCATATAAAATAGAATACATTTTTTTGTAAAATTTTATTTACTGATTTTTTTTTTTTATAAAAAGTATATTGTCAAATTTTATGAATGTGTACCCACACGCCCCTGAGTAAACATTTTATGTTTAAATAAAATCACATATATACTTACATGCATTTGGTGGTTAAAAAAATATGCAATTGGTTATTTCTATACAAAAAATTAAATTCGTAAATCATAATTTTGATTTAAAATACTCCCCAAAAATTTTATGCCACCACATTTACAAAATATTATATATACCAACATATATGTATTATGTATGTATTATACAAAGAGCTTCCGAAACTTTTCATTTACGGAATTACTCAATAGAAATTAAAACATAGAAAGTTGTGTAAAAAAATTCATATGGGGCTCGAAATTTTTATAAGCTGTATTTTCTAAACTACCACCCCGATCAAAAATATAAAAATATATTTTGTTTTTCCTCTCCTCATTCTTTTTAATGATGCATAAAGCATGTAAATCGTCCCAGTAGTTTTCTCTGAAAAGGTACCCAAAAACAATGCTGGCGTATTTGTATAATAATGATGATGATGATGATTATGTATACATTTACTTTTATCTATAGCAAATTAAAAGGCAACAACAAACACACATATGTCAAGGCGAATTTCATATTTTTATTTTACTCTGTAATAATTCTGTTAACATATCTGTAATATCTTTGTATGAACATTTTAGTTTGCTAATTTAGTTAACTTCTCTACTGTTTTTTGGTATTATTATTTTAGAATCATGTATTGTCACTGAGAAGGAAAGGTTGGAAATTTTTCCGTCATATATTTATATATGACGGGAATTAATAAATAATAATAATAATAATGTATTGTCACCGGAATCTAAACTATGTCCAACATTTCAAATCTCTAGCTCAAGGGGAAGTGTGTCTAAAATAGCTTGCAAGATTCCACGATTCCTTTAATCACGAGTAAGTTCAATAAAAGTTGTTAAAAATAGAACAATCAATAATTTTATATTTCATAATATTGTATTGAGTATTGGTGTGGTTGACATTGACAATTGACATTTGACATTTGACATTTGTTTTTATGAGCAAAAAAATTCCTGCAATAAAACGACAATGTATAATAAATATTGTTTGCGTTCCTTTTACACGAAAAGAGTAGTTAAGAGTAGTTGGTAAATCGAACATTAACTTAACCAAAGATTATATATTACAATAAGATGGGGTCAAAATGATCAAATTTTATTATGCTACTCGAAAAAGCAAAAAACAAAAAAAAACAACAAAATTGAAAGAAATAGATGGTAATAAGATTTTATCATGTGAAAAGAAGACAAAAACTGATATGAAACGATTTGGTATATGAAATCTCACTATTTAGCAGAGTGTGTCGAAAGTGCAAAACACAAAATAAATTTAAATAAATTCAAATACATACTTTGATTTGGTCACGTAGTGAGAGTGGCTCATCTTATTGCAATAGATAATCTTTGGTTAAATTCAAAGTATGTATTGCTGTCTACAGTGTCAATAAGTAGTTGCAATAACCACGTGACTACAAAATTTTTTTACTAACTCATATATACCTTTAGTAAAATAATTCATCATGTACGAAAAATTAATTTAAAAAAAAAAAACACATATTTGAAATCAAAACATATTAAAATTCAAGTAATTTGAATATTCATTTGTGTACCCGTATATACGCAATTTCAGTATGCCTCTAAAGTCTAACCTAACACATTATACTCAAAAACAAACGCATTCATTTTGGTACCCAAAATTATATCATAAAAATATATATGTAGTGTTATTTTTATATGTATGTAGTGTTGCCCAATACACAGTGCATGTGAATAAAAATTAAGAAAATAGAATGTACCTACTTGTACCTAATTTTGCAAATAGACTTTTTTGTTGTAGAAAAATGCATTAATTTAGTAAAAAAGAGTTCAACTCAAATATGTAGTTTAATAATGTTAATGTAATATTAACCATTATTTAACTGCATGCTAATATACATACATATATATTATATAATTAATAAAAAGATGAAAGTTTGACATTTTTATATAAAACTAATTACTTTATAGTGAAATGAGAAATTTAAATTGTATATCTATATACATATGTATAAGAGAAAGCAAGGTAAAAAATATTCAAACGCTCATATAGACAAGGCACATTTTAATATTTAAATCAAAGATTATCTATTATAATATATGAGCCACTCCCAGCATATGACCGAAGTTTTTTTTGCTACTCAACAAAATTTTAATTTATTTATTTAAATATGATTGGGTTCGGATTAACAATACAATACAGTATTTAAAAAAACATTTTTTATTCGGTGAGCGCCCATTATGTGATGGGCCTTTTCACTAGTTACTTTATAATTAACTATTTGGTATTAGTAAAATAAATAGAAGTAAAACATCATTGTTAGTATTAAAAGTTGTTTTAAATGTTTTTCATTACCTACATATATCATTTGTGTTTAATTTTTGTCAATTTAGTGTCATTTGTGATCTTAAAAATTAAAAATTCAATTAAAATTTAAACTTAAATAATTATGTAATATATAAAATATAATTAATTCTGTTAATGTTTACTTTTATTTGTTGATGTAAATTTTAAATATTGCAATGATACAAAATTTTTAAAGTGTTAAAACACCAATTCACGTCACCGAATCTGAAAATAACAAGGTCTGGAAAATCTGTATGCAGTAATTGCAGTGTTTCTCTGGCTGTATGACAAGTAGCCCCATCTTAAAACCACAAATCCTCAGTATCAATATTTTCTAGTTTTGGCCTTAAAAAAGTTGAGATCATGTCGCGATATCTGGTACTGTTAACAGTTATGGCTCTTCCAGTATAGTTTTCCAAAAAGTACGGACCAATCAAACCACCATACCACAATGCACACCAAACAGTGACTCTTTGTATGCGTTGGCTTCTCTTGGATCACGCGAGGATTTTCCTTTCCTCAAATACGGTAGTTTTGTTTATTAACCTAGTGACCGATCTCGAAATGTGTTTGGTCCGAAAAAGTGATTTTGTTTTTAAAAATAGTCGTTTTGTTCCAGTATCCAATTGACAAAGTTCCGACGCATGGAATGATCTTGTGGCAGCAATTCTTGGGTAAATTTAACTTTGTAGGCCTTCAACGCTAAATCTTTGTGCAATGCGCCATACAGTTGACTCAAAAAGTCCCAATTGTTGTGAACATCTGGAAATTGACATGGTGGGGTCAGCTGTAACTCTATCACTAACAGCACCAATATTTGCTTGTGAACAACTAGCACGAGCATACTGATGTATTTCACGATCTTGTACTGCACCAGTTTCTTGAAATTTTCGCACAATATTACTAATTTCTTGCTCAGTTGGACGATTATGTCGACCATAAACATCGCGTAATTTGCGAAATACATTTCTTACAGAACGGCCATTTTCATAAAATAATTCAATAATTTCATCACGTTGTTGTAATGTATACAACTCCATTTTTATAAATGGCAAACCTTCAACTGTCAAAATGACATATAATATGGGTGCGTTCAATTTTTGAAGTGTGTTACACAAGCGCCTACTTTTGGAAACTCAATTTGAAAGATCCTATATATAAGTGAACACCGGATAACATTTTATACAAATATCATAGAATCTAAAATATGTTCTGACAACAAAAATAATATGCAAACATGTTACAACGCGTTTTGCTTAATCAGCACCTTGAATATTATCGTGAGAAACTACTTAAAATATGTTTCCCAATTAAATTTGCTTGTAATTAAATTTATATCATAAACTGTAATAAAATTCTACTTAATAAATTTTGTAAAATTTAGTCTTAAGTGTGATTTGGAATAAACAAGTTCAATTAAAGAAACAAAAATTGTTTTTTTTTTAGATTATATACAATAATCTTCTTAAGTGACGCCCGAGTTAAATAAAAACAAGTAAATATAACAGTAAGTCAATGCAACCGACTTATTTATACCCTACACCTAAAAAATTCAAATTAAATTAAAAATCCATAAGTTATTTTAGTTAGGTATTTAATATATGCTAAAAAAATAAATGCTTTTACAACCTTTGTACAAAATTTCAGATTTCTATCTTTATTAAATTCGAAGATATGCATGTTAGATCTTGGGAAGCGTGTGAAGAAACCCAGACCACCTTTCCAATTCATCCCTAATTTTAGAGACATTATCAGAACAGGGTAGAATATTCTTATATAAAATTTCAAGTTTTTATATTTATTAATTTCGAAGATATGCTTGTTCGTTCTCGAGAGTTGGGAGATACCGAACAACCATTCCAATTCATCTCAAATTTTAGGCATATCAGGGATTCAGGAAACAGCACCCTCATATCAAATTTGAAGCTTTTATCCTCATTAATTTCGCAGATCTGTTTCGGTTTCGGGAGTTGTGTGTGAGGTAACTGAACAGCTCCTCCAATTCATCTCAAATTTTGGACAAATCAGGGATTCAGGAAACAACACCCTCGTATAAAATTTGCAGTTTCTATCTTTATTAATTTCGAAGATATGTTTGTTCGGTTTTGGGAGTTATATGCGAGATACCCGACCAACCACTCCAATTAATCTCAAATTTTAGGCAAATTAGGGATTCAGGAAAAAGCACCCTCGTACCAAATTTGAAGTTTCTATCTTTATTAATTTCGAATATATGCTTTTTCACTTTTGGGAATTGTGTGGGAGGTGCTCAAACAACCAGTCCAATACATCTCAAATTTTAGGGATATCAGGGATTCAGGGAAAATACGTCCTCTTACAAAATTTTAAGTTTCTATCTTTATTAATTTCGAAGATATGCGTATTCGGTTTTTGGACCCATGGACCGATTTTGTCCAGATTGGAACTTAGTCTTCATTTCGTAATTAGTAATCTACTATATAAATTTCATCAAGATAGCTTCACTAGTTTTTCAGTTATCGTGCGAACGAACGGACCGACATCGCTAAATCTACTCAGGAGGTGATCCTGATTCAGAATATATATACATGTCCATATCTAACTCGCTTCCTTTTGGTGGTTAAAAACACCATACCAAAGTTAATATATCCTATACTTAATGTGTAGGGTATAAAAAGGATAACACATATCTGGAGAATTAATAAATTTAATTGAAGTATAAACACACTTAAAGTGGTATGCTTATAAAAAAATTTTAGTTTTAATTAACATTGAAGTAAATCAAAAAAAAAACTAAAACCACTAGAATAAATATTTTGAAAAAGTTACAACCTTATAATTAACATTAAAACTCTTGATTAACATTAAGATCAATTTAAATCAAACGAGAAAGAAAACATTTGCCTTTGTCAACTCTTAGATGCCCATACGAATCGTTAGTTCATGTTCACAGTCATAGTGTCACTCTTGTTACAATATTATTTTTTTAATATTTTAGTATTTTAAAATATTTTGGGTGAATTTTATAATTTCTAAAACTATGGGTTGTACATATATTCAAACTATATATTTGTACATTCTACAAAAGCAGATTCTAACCTTACACATAACGATTATCAATCCAAAACTTTTTCAAATATTCTATAGTACCATTTAATACTAAGCGGCAAATGTATATTAAATTACAAAATAATAAATATAATTTTAAATATTATATTATATTAAAGCGCACATAGTATATTTATATTGTCATACATAGAAATATTTCTTTAAAAATATTTCCATTCATCCATTCATATACATTCATTCATTCATTCATTCATTCATCCATTCCATAATTTCTTATAAGTATAATAAAATACATATATGTATGTAAATACGGCGCTATATAATATACATCTATACTCTTATCATTCATTCATCAGTGACATATACGATATGTAAATAAACATGATATTATATAAGTATGTATGTATATCAATATCATATAAATAAAAATTCTTCCAGCAACCGTTATGTTGTGTATTTCTTTACATTTTTTTGTACTACGCATTATATCATCAACAATTTCAAATTATCGAGTAAAACAAAATGCAAACAAGGTAGAATGTAAACCAACGGTTTTTAAAAGCGCACATTTCCAAAACTCAATACAAATTGTTTAGAAGTGTGACTCACACAAAAATTTGAAAATTTCATGTAATAAGAAAAAACTTGAAAATAGGACATTTTTGAGATTTTGAGGGGCCGTAAGTCCGGAATCCTATATAACTAAGAAAAGCTGTTAACACACGTAAAAATATATTATTGAAGCTTTAATTTTTATGTCTTGCCGAAGAAAAGTTTTTACAGGTGCCTAAGTTACAGGTGTCTAAAAATAGCAAATTTTCAATTTTTGAGGCGTAATAACTCTTAAAGAGGGGCGTTACCAACAAATTTTCTGAGGAAACTTATACTAATTCTAAAAGTTCTTTCTTGTCTCAAAATTTCAGGTTCCTATCTAAAGGGGTGCCGGAGTTATGAAAAAAGAAATTTCATGCAAAATGTGGTTTTCACATAACGGTAAATTTAAATCGTAAATTACATAATATTACATAATTTTGATATTGTTTCATATAGATAATAAAATTTTCGATCTTCTGCCGGTTTTAGATTGCAAAACTATTACGCAGAGCCCGAGATATATACATCTGAAAATGGAGCTTTTTTACAATTTTGAAGAGCTGCAGCTTTGGAACCCTTTACAACTAAAATAAACCTTTCACACACGTAAAAATATATTATTGTAGCTTTCATTTTCATGTCTTGCCGAAGAAAAATTTTTACAGGTGCCTAAGTTACAGGTGTCTAAAAATAGCAAATTTTCAATTTTTGAGGCGTAATAACTCTTAAAGAGGGGGCGTTACCAAAAAATTTTCTGAGAAAACTTATACTAATTCTAAAAGTTCTGTCTTGTCTCAAAATTTCAGGTTCCTATCTAAAGGGGTGCCGGAGTTATGAAAAAAGAAATTTCATGCAAAATGTGGTTTTCACATAACGGTAAATTTAAATCGTAAATTACATAATATTACATAATTTTGATATTGTTTCATATAGATAATAAAATTTTCGATCTTCTGCCGGTTTTAGATTGCAAAACTATTACGCAGAGCCCAAGATATATACATCTGAAAATGGGGCTTTTTTACAATTTTGAAGAGCTGCAACTTTGGAACCCTTTACAATTAAAATAAACCTTTCACACACGTAAAAATATATTATTGTAGCTTTAATTTTTACATCTTGCAGAAGTAAAATGTGTGCAGGTTCCTAAGTTACAGGTGTTTAAAAATAGCAAATTTTCAATTTTTAAGCCCTAATAGCTCATAAACAGGGGGTGGTCCGAAAAAATTTTCTGAGGAAACTTATACTAATTCTAAAAGTTCTTTCTTGCCTCAAAATTTCAAGCTTGTATCTAGAAGCGTGCCGGAGTTATGAAAGTAGAAAAATCATGCAAAATTTGGTTTTCACATAACGGTAAATTTAAATACTAAATTTAAAAAAATTGTATAATTTTGATATTAATTTACAAAGATAAAAGAAATACCTGTCGAATGACGTTTTCAGATTGAAAAAATCTTAAGCAGAACATAAGATATATGCATTTAAAAATAGGGCTTTTTCAAAGTTTGAGGGGGTGTAGCTCCGTAATGGGGGGGGCTACATGAAAAAGTTGTTCCACAAAATTATTTTTTTTATAAGACCTACCTATGGTTAAAATTTTTTTTCTCTATCTTTAACGGTGTAGAAGTTTTGTAAACAGACGGACGGACGGACGGACGGACGGACGGACGGACGGACGGACAGAGTGAAACTAATAAGCACATTTTTTCAAAATTTTTTTGGAAATGTGCTAAAAATTCGTTAAAGAAATTTGTTAGAAAATTTGAAAAAATCAAGTAACACTTTCGTCAATTATAAAGTAACCCTATATTATTAAAAAAAGTTGTTAACAGAAATAAGAGTATAATGTTGAAGCTTTAATTTTTATGTATTACTTCAAAAAGATTTTAACAGGTGTTCAAGTTACAGGTGTTTAAAAATAGGAAATTTTCAGTTTTTGATCCCTTACAGCTCCTAAACGGGGTGTGATACAAAAAAAATTTCTAAAATCACTCATACTTATTTTCAAAGATCTAACTTCTGTCAAAATTTCAAGTTTGCATCTTAAACCGTTTAGAAGATAGACACCGCAAGTTTAACCGCATAGCACAGGTATATATTTACTATATACATGTTTGTAAAGCTCATAATAGTACCTATCATTTGGAATTTTCAAATTGAAGATATACCTACCTTATAGAGCTTGTGTTATAACAATTCAAATATAGAGATTTTTTGAACTTTGAGGGCTGTAGTTCTTTAACCTACAAATTGCTCCCAGAATATTTTGTGTAAATTTCAAGATTCTAGCTTTCTTAGTTTTTGAGTTAGCGTGGTGACTGGCGGACGGGCGGGCCGACATGGCTTAATCGACGCAAAATTTGATTCTGATCCGATCCATATCTTTGAAGGTATATCTAGCTCGCTTATTTCGATGTGTTACAAACGGAGGAGTAATTTTATTATACCCGATACTTATCGTACGGGTATAAAAAGTAACTACAAAGCTAAAAAATATAAGATAAAGCGAAAAATAGGAAACAGAAAAAGTTTTCAGATCAAAATTAAAACAAATATAACTGAATATTCTGAATTTTGTGCGATTGAACACCGTGCCATGAGTAAACCAAGAGTAAGTTTTAAAATAAAGATAAAGAGGAAATAAAATCCATAATAATAATTTACATAAGATTTTTTTTATATTATAGTTGTGTAAATTGAAACACTTAAAATAAACTAAAAATTTTAATAAAAAACAAGTAAAAGTAACAGTAAGTCGACGTAACCATATACCCTACACCTAAAAAATTCAAATTAAATTAAAAATCCATAAGTTATTTTAGTTAGGTATTTAATATAAGCTAAACAAATAAATGCTTTTCTAACCTTTATACAAAATTTCAGATTTAAATAGTCAATTCGAAGATCAAGGAGCATGACATTGTACAAATTTCAACTTTGAACCAATCCTTTGTTGCTGCTAACAAAAACAACGGAAAGACGCAACGTAAACAGTTTATTATAAAACTAAAAACTGAAACAGTCAAAAAAGAAATATTGGAAAAAAAAAGCATCATTTGTTCACAGCTGAATTTGATCTGCTACAAGAAGGTAACAAATAATTATTTCTCTAACATCATCTTCATCATTACAAAAAAAAATATACCATGAAGCAAAAAAGATCAAAACACAACATAACTTAATAATAATCGAAATTTACAACATAGTAGTAGGTTTAGCACTCAAACCAATTCCCCATTCTCTTTTTCTACGAAATCATGCAATTAAGTCTTCACTAATTTCCACAATGGCACCTCCTAACAATTATTTTCTTTTTTTTAACAACCTCATGGGCACATTTTTATTATTGCACAAAATAAAGTATCATATCTTCCTTTTGTCTTGCATAATAAATAATACACACCTAATTTTATTTTTATTAGTTTTAGTCCTAAATTAATCATGATATTTTTCTTAAAACTAAAATTTATTTACAAAAAAAATTCTATATATCTTCTTTCTCTTCTACTACAACACTTATTCACACCTTCACTTATCAATTCGAAATTTTAACAAAACTACTTTATTTACAGCACTAAAGAGTAGTAATTATAATTATTTTAATAAATCTTATAAACTAAAACATAAAAAAATTATTATTTACCAATCTTTAATAACATTTCACTTAAAACTAAAATTTTTTTTTCATTTTTATTAAATTAACAGATTTCACAAACTTGAACATAAAAAAATTTTTTCTGTACCAATCAACAATTAATAACAGAAAAAAAACAAAAAATTACATATCTTGATTTTATTTTTAAGATTAAAATTTGTTTTCATAAAAAATTACACATTTACTTTCTTTTTCCTAATTTACTAAAAATTCGAAATTTTAACAATATTTAAAACACGATTAAAAATTTTGATTACATTAATAAATTTTATAAATTAAAACTCAATATAATTTTTCTTTACCAATCATTAAAAAAATTCCACATCACAAACATCTTGATTCTATAAAATCATTATAATTTACTACTAAAATTACTAATTAAAAGTATAGGGCAAAAAAAAATTAAATAATACATTCTTTCTATTTCCATACAACACTAATTCACGTATTTCCTTAAAATTTCTAAATATTAACAAACTTTATTTAAATTTTTTTTCTTATAAATATAAAATAAAAATAAACATCCTCCATGAATTGATAAAAGACTCCACGTTTTTTTTTTCTAAAAAAATCGTAACTTCACGTACTCGTAATCTTACTTCCAACACCTTCATTGTAATACTTTTAATTGTTACTATCTTGAACACGAGGTTTATACTAATTCGACTATTAATTAGCTAAAAAGCAAATACTCCTCTTTGTAAACACATTGCATTTACGACTTAGAAACATTTTTATACTCCTTTGATACTGACATTGTAATAGTAGTATTAACAGAAATCTGGATTAGTAGAACTGGAAACAACTTTTTCAACCTTCCAGGATACACCGGTTAGCTTTATGTCAGAAAACGACATATTGCATCCAGAACAATTTAGTTTCGAGATGAATTCAAACACTACCGCGGCGTGCCTATATCTCACTGATTTCACTTCCAAGAGTATGGATGAAGGTAAATTCACAGGATGTCTCTTCATTGATCTCCAAAAGGCATTAGATTGTGTGGACTTTCACTTTTTGCTTCGCAAACTTAAAAGTTTGCATCTAACCCCGCAACAAATCTCTTTTTTCAAAACATTTCTGTATGGTCGCTCACAAATAGTCAGAAACAATAATGTGAATAGCACCATCAAAATTAGTAAGAAAGGTGTATCCTAAGGATCAATTCTAGATCCAGACTTCTTTAAACTATACATAGATGATCTGGCTCGTCTTGAACTGAAAAGATCCCTGCAGCTATTTGCCGACGACGCAGCAATAAAATACTATTCAAATAGTGAACATGAACTCAAAGAATCCATAATACATGATCTAGAAAACATTGAAGATTGGTTAATGAAAAATTGTTTAGTACTAAACCGAGAAAAAACAAAAGTTCTTCTCTTCAAAAATAAGATTTTCGAAAGCCGCTCACTTATATATAACAATAGTTCAATAGGAACAGTAGATTCCTTCAACTATCTAGGTCTAGATATTGACTGTAACCTCAAGTGGGCTCATTGATTTCTAATGTAAAAAAATTGTCCCATTCATTTTCATTTGAAACAGGCTAAAATGTTTGTTCGACAAAAAAACGCTTTTTATTATATACTCATCATACATTCAGTCAAACATAATCTACGCAAACCTTATCTGGAACGGAGCGTACAAAAACAACCTGAATAAACTTAATATACTTCACAAGAAGGCAATCAAAACTATTCACAGCTATCCATTAACACATTCGACTTTATTCACGACAATACCCTAGCCTTGAAATTATTTGTAAACGAGTCATACCTTCTAGCTCTCAAAATAATAAATAACCAGATAAAACATACCTTTATCCTCAATAGAAACATCGAAATACACTCCTATAACACAAGAAATAGATCGAATTTTTATCTTACATTCTTCAGAACCAACAAACAAAACACAAATTGTCTATACAAGTGTTTGAAATAGTACAATGACCTGCCGCAACATTTAAAGCTTATTGGAAGTTGCAGCTTGTTTAAAAAGAAAATCATTGTGTTTTTACAATCAACCTAATGAAATTTAGAGATTAAATCTATTTACTGTGTTTGTATGTTTTGTTATATAATTGCAACAATAAATTAATAAAAAAAAAAATATAAAAAAATATAAATGTAAATAATAAAACAAAAAATTAATTAGAGAATAAATCTAACAGAATATAAATCTAGAAAAATAAATAAATGTAAACAATAAAACAAAAAAAAATTAAAACTAGGTACAATAACAACAAAATAAAACAAGATCTTTTTTTTTCTTTTTTTTATTAAAACAATAAAACGAAAAAATATCATTACTTTCAGTAAAAAAATTCAGAAAAAGAATGAAATAACTAACAATTAAAACTTAAACTTAGCAAAAACAAACAAAAATATATATAAAAAAAAAATCATTATTAAGAACTAAAACTCGTCTGGTATCTTCACGATAAAACCAGACAGCCTCGGCTAGGTCCAAATACTGAATTATTAAATAACTATGGATTAAATTAATGTTACATTGTATTAATTAATTATATAGAAATTAATTTAAATAATATTACATATTATATAAGAATAGATACAAAAACTAGATATACTGTTATTGAATTATTATATAGAATCGACAAATAAAGAAAACATTGCCCAAACATGGGCAATCTACCAAGAAATAAACACCAAAGAATTTACCACCTGGAAACGTTTGAAGAAGATGAATACAATGAGCCATATACGTAAGACTATCACCCTGAATATGCAGATTCAGATGAACACAGCGAAGAAGAAGTGCAAGAGGTAAATTTTATGACGGATCCCTCCCTAGCGTTCCATACTTTGAGTATGTAGTACGAGAAAACAATATTTTAAAATTTTTAATCGATACTGGGGCCAACAAAAATTTTATAAAACCAGAATTGGCTCCAAGTGCAAAAGCAACAATCCGGCCATTTAAAATCAGATCAGCTGGAGGTGACATAGAAATAAATAAAAAAATAACTGGGAAATTTTTCGAGAGTTTGGGAATCAATATAGTCACAGACATTTTCGTTTTTCCTGTATTAAAAAGTTTTGACGGCATAATAGACGACGATATCTTTAAGAAAGTCGAAGCAGTATTGGAAACATACTATTCTACGCATATATCCTGATATTAAAATCATCTTTAAAGAAAAACCCACAAATGAAGTAAATAATACAGAAATAAGAACTCAATATTTTTTATTTTTATTTTTATTAAACAAAACCAAAACAAGGTCGTTACAAAAAAAATTCTTAAATTAATGCTTATAATTAAAATTAAACAAAACAATGACTTAAAACTAAATTTATAATAACTTAAATCATAAAAAAAGTTAGTTTATTATTATTATTATTGTTATCATTGATTTTTTATTTAAACTCAATAACAACTTTATTTTAACAAAAAAATTGAAATATGATATATGTACAGATATGTACATACATATAATGACAATCAATTTAACATTTTATTTAAAAAAATGTAAATAAATATCTTATTATTACATAGAAGTAAAATTAAAAAAAAAAGAATTTTTTTATTAACAATACCTAAAAGCATTAAATTACTATCTATAAAATGTACAACAAAAATGATCTAAATAAAAAACATTAGTTGTATTATAACGCAATACAATAAATGTGCTATGTTTAAAATTATATCATAATTAAAAAAAAAAAAGAAATTTTTTTTGATTAAGTAAGAATTTAATGTCTAAGGTTATTAAATTGGAAAAATGTAGTTGTGCAATGTGTTTGAAAGTATTTCTGGAGATAGATGTAGAATAGAGATGACTAATTTTGTTAAAATTAGTACAACATCTATTTATGGGTTCATTTCTACCGTACTCTGTATTATGTTTGTAGTTCATTAAAAATTTAGTATTTCTAGTTTGACTAACACTATCGTTAAGTCTAAACTTGTTATTAAGAGATTGGATAGAAATACTATTATTCAAATATCAAAAGTAAAGCATGATGATAATAGTTGTCTACGTAAAAATAAAGAAAGCAAGTTTAATGAATTAAGTCTTGTAGTGTAACTAGGTAGATTAGCAAAATCAAAAGGGTTATATTGATTCCTTAATGCAAATAAAAGAAATTGCTTTTGAACTACCGTATTCTAAGATAGATCGAACTAGGGAACAATAAAGAGATTTAGTCACAGCTAAGTCGCTAAATTCTTTAGCTCTTCTCTTAATGAAACCTAACATTTGATTAGCCTTTGAAACTATTAGATCATAGTGAAGATTATAATTAAGTTTATTATCGCTAAAAACACTTTCAAGAGTTACATTATCTATTTTGTAGTCATATATTAAAGAAGACTGTTTACGTGTAAAGCTTATAACCTTACATTTCTGTATGTTGAGTTCTAATTTATTTGACGTGCACCAAGCTTGTAACACTGATAAGCTTGATTGAAGTTTAGCTGCATCAGAATTATCTTTAACCACTTGGTATATTTTTAGGTCATCAGCAAACGAAATGTGAGGTATATTGCTTTGATATTCCGAAAGATCTGAAATAAAAACATTAAACAGAAGCGGGCCTAAATGGCTGCCTTCAGGTACACCGGAAGTGACCCCAATGCTGTTCGATAATACACCACGAAATTTAACATTTTGAGTTCTTTCTATAAGATAAGAATTAAGCCACTCAAGAAATGAACCCGAAATGCCAAAAGTTGATAGTTTGTTTAGCAGAGTGAAGTAATCTACACGATCGAAAGTTTTGCTAAAATCAGTGTAAATTGCATCAACTTGGTACCCTTTCTCCATTTGGTTCAGGATTTCAGATGTATAAACCATCAGGTTCGTACTAGTTGAACGACCTTTTCTGAAACCATGTTGTTGTTCATTTAGTTTTGCATTTATGATAGGAGTAATTCTATCAACGACAATTTTTTCAAATAATTTAGGTATATTCGAAAGGATTGCTATACCTCGACACTTTTCCACCGACGCTCTATCCCCTTTTTTAAAAATGGGGGTTAAGTGGGAGGATTTCCACATTTGTTGGAAAATCCCAATTGAAAGTGATTTATTGAAAATAAAATGAAGGGGGAAGATTAGACTGTGAAAGCAATTATGCAAAAAGATTGGAGTAATTAAGTCCGGACCAGCACTCTTTATTATATCAAGGCTCAAAATTGCTTCAAGAATATAATTTTCAGAAAGGTACACGTCTGTAAATAGCAAATTTGAGCTATTAGATAAGGAATTAGTCTATGTGGTAACTGGTGCTGTTGGACGATAAACTTGTTGAAAATGATCAGAAAAGAAGTTACAAATTTCTTTTGGGTAAGCAGAAACCACATTGTCTTTTGATATCATTGAATTGGGATACCCAAATAATTTCCGTTTTATGTTAACAAAATCAAAAAATTTTTTAGGATCAGTAACAAGTTTGTTGCCAATATCCGTGACATAGTTTTCATATGCTGCATTGGCTTTTTGTTTAAATTCAATTGCAAGTTACTTATACAGATTCAATAAGTCGTCGCATGGTGCTTGATAATATTATAGTTTTTTGTATATTTTATTGCGCCGATTTCTCAAGTTTCTAAGATCTCTATCTAACCATGGTTCTGTTGTTTTATGCTTTTTGCGAATTTTAGGAACAAAGGCATCAATAATTTGAAACAGATTTGAGTAAAAGATAGAGATTAGTAAATTGATATCCTGTTGAACTAACAGTTCGTCTCATGTGATAAAAATGACAAAGCATAATTAATGTCAACATTAAAAAAATCGTATACAATTTCATTATTTCAAGATTTGGCCAAGAGTGGGATGGAAGTGGAGAACTCGAGTATAAGTGCGTTGTGATAAGCAGAGTTGGTAAAAAGATTATCAACATCATCAGCGAGTTTAACCGACACTCTATCATATGTATTTGAAAATGCAAGATCTAACCACTTATTATTACTATTAGGATAACTGATAATTTGTTGTAAATCGTTACCGTAGAACTCGCTAATAAGACCGAAGTCAATTTCGTCATGAAAGTTAACCGGTAATAACAAATTACCAGTGTCGCCAACGATAAAAGAAATAGAAGGACGATTAAAGTCGCCAACCACAAAAATTGAGGCATCCTCATGCATTTCTGAAATAATATTGTGATATACACTATAAAAATCAGAATATGAGGAATTGACAGAGTTCCGAGGGAAATAAACAATACCTAGGTATAAATTATTTGTACCTAATTTTATTTTAACAAATTGGTGATCGAAAGATTGACGTGTACCAGTGATTAATGGTACACTAGATAAGTTATTCTTTATAGCAAGTAGAACACCACCTCCTCGCGAACATTTGCAGATAGATAATCACGATCCTTTCTGTAAATGGACCAATTATCATCAAGAATTTCCTCGTTTGTAAACGAATCGTTGAGCCATGTTTCAGTTATAACTAATACACTGAAATTACACGACTTGGCATCAACAAAAAGCTTCTGAGCTTGCCTCTCATACCAGTACAATTGTGGTAAAACATTTTAATGTTGTTTATGTTGTTGAAAGTTTGAGAGATTTTTTTAGAGTAAGTAACGTTAAATAAAGAGATGAGATTTGAAGTTTGGTTGAAACTTGAGTAATTACTTAGAGTTTGGATGAAAAAATTTGTTATGACTCTCACGTTATTGATTCAAATGATTGTAGTAGTTGCTATTGCAATGACTACGATAAGCCTTAAGATCCTCTTCGACCTCTTTAACAGAGAAGCCTATATTATGATGATATCTGAGATAAGATCATATAAATCTTTATAATTAGATGGCAGGCCCTCATTGTGAATGAGAACTGACAGGTGAGTCCTAGTTTTACCTTCTATAACGGTGTTATACGAATCATTATGTAAATAGGCTAGGAAAAGTCTAAGGTTGCAGAGAATCCTCTCATCACTGAATCTTGACAGAGCATATTTGCAATCTTCTGTTAGAGATTGCTTTGTCATTCTAACGATTGGAGAAACAAGCGGATCTTGTAATACTAGTTTATTGTTATTAATATTATTGTTATTATTATTAATATTAGTATTGTTATTATTTTGATTATTATTATTATTGTCGTTATTAATATTATTATTATTATTATCGTTATAATTATTATTATTATCATTATTATCGTTATAATTATTATTATTATTATTGTCATTACTAACATTTTTATTATTATTATTATCGATAAAATTATTATTATTATTATTTTTTTTTTTACTTTTATTTTTATTATTATTATTTTTATTTTTATTTTGATTATTTTTAATTCGATTATTATTATTATTGTTACTTTGAAATTTATTATTGTTATTACTATTAACTTTTTGCTATTGGTAGATAATGAACTCTGAATTGTAAATTTCTTTTTAGCTTTATTACTAAAAGGAACAGCGAAAGGATTAAGAAGAAGTGTTTTAGAATGCGTGTTATTATTGTTTGTGTTAATGTTTAAACTTGTATTAGTATGTGAAATAGATTTTGGTGTATTACTACTAGAACTAGACTCTTCTTTAAAAAGCTTTATTATAGTACCGTTTTTCCATCGTTTCTAATTTATTATTTCACAAACTTTGGATTGAGGTACCATAACTTTAAAAGATTTATATCTCGGTTTAAATCTAAGATTCTTAGGAGTAATGTTAACTATTATTACAGTATTTAAATTAAACTCATTCTTTAAAAACTTACTGAGATAATTAGAAGTTGTGTAAGCTGCAAATTTAGTAAAGTACAGTGACAGGAGATCCGAATCCGGTTTAGATTCTTCCTCAGCTGACGTCTGCAGTAATTTCTTTTTCATTTGGAAGTAAAAATTGAACCTTCTTAGTTGGCAATTTAGAAGCATTTGAAGAACATTTTTTAATTGAAGAAGGATTAGTTACAGGTAGTAATTGATCCAAAGTATCAGAACTCAAAGATGTCGAAGTAGATGCGGAAATTTGTGGAACTTTTATTGTTGATAGAGTCAGTTTAGCTGAAGATAAATTGTATTGTCACCACTGCACTGAAGTAATTCACTATATAAAGAATTGTTTACGAAGCTTGATTTTGAAGCAGTTTCAGGAGTGTCTTGGTTCGAAAACGTGGCAGGTTAATCTTGAATTGAATCTGAAGATGAGATAGTTTCAGAACAAAAGCCA
This sequence comes from Poecilobothrus nobilitatus, assembly GCA_947095535.1. Taxonomy (NCBI): domain Eukaryota; kingdom Metazoa; phylum Arthropoda; class Insecta; order Diptera; family Dolichopodidae; genus Poecilobothrus; species Poecilobothrus nobilitatus. The sequence goes on along the minus strand of OX352772.1, from coordinate 168,546,922 downwards.
GCATGAGTTACATTTTTTGAATTTATAACTGTATTGTAGTTTATTGGTTTAAAAATAAACGCATTCTGATCTGCACTATAGTTGAAAGGTTGATCAGTCTGAGTCCAAATATCTTTTGAGTTACGACTCAGATACATTTGGTTGTATCTAAATGTATCAAAAGATGTATCAAGATTAGCATCTAGTTTCATACCCATTTTCGAAATTTCTTTTCTTAATGAACGTATCTGCTCATTAAATTTCTCTGCAACGTCAGTAGTAGTGTCGATTAATTTTGAATTAAAAAGTTTTTGCAGTTGTGAGTTAATAGAAGATTTTAACTCATTATTTAATGATTTGATAGATTCATTAGTAGAATTTAATGCTGAGATAAACTCATCTTTATTGAGCACTGCATTCTGCTTCAAATTATCATTATGCTTTAGTGACGTTCTGCTCAAGGTGGTATTGAGTTCTTCATAATCTTTAGCCATTTCATTAAATGAGGCGGAGTTGTATTTTATTGTGTCGTTACATCTTGCTGCAAGTCCTGTGTACTCATCTTTAATGTTATTGAACATTTGGACCCATAAGTTATTGAACATTTGGACCCATAAATAATAAGGAAATCATAGAGATCAGAACTACTACAGAAGATCCTATTTACCCTTATCCAGCCAATATGCGAAAACAGGTAGAAAATCAAGTCCAAAAATTGTTAGAGGATGGAATCATCAAACCATTTAAAAGTTCGTATAACTCTCCAATTTGGGTAATAGCAAAGACCAACTTGCATCTGGAATCCAAAAGGATCGTATGGTCACAGATTTCAAGAGAATAAACTCAGTAACTATTCCAGACACTTATCCTATATCGGATATCACCAGCACTATATCTAATATGGGAAATTCAAAGTTCTTTACAACAATTGATCTAACATCTGGATTTCAGCAAATTATGATGAAGGAAAAGGATATTGCTAAAACAGGATTTTCCACAATGAATTGAAAATACGAGTTTTTAAGGCTCCCATTTGGACTGCGTAACGCTCCCGAAATTTCCCAGCGAATGATTGACGATGTTTTGAAGGAGTATATAGAAAAGCTGTGTTATGTCTATATCGACGACGCAGAAGAAGTATAAGTATTATAATATTCGACAGAACAGAAGAAGAACATCTAGAAAATATTCCAAACAAACAAGTTTTAGAAAAATCAAAAAAGCCAACTTCAAGGTAAATCTGAAATCTGAAACAGAATTTTTTGGGTACATTATTACGAACAAAGGAATCTAAACACTAGTTACAAAATATTAAATAAAAATGTATATAATAAAAAATTTATTACAACTATAAGTGTATTTCCAAAATCATATAGATGAAGAATAAGTAAATGCATTTTATAGTTTTAGAAACTAGAAACAAATGCATTAAATGGCAATAAACTATGAGTTAAATCATATGGGGTGAATGATTTAATTTAATTAAATACTTAAATGTTGAGATAATAAAAAAAGAAGAAAATGACAAGTAATATGAACTGGAAATATCATGAGTGTAAAAATTGTTTGATAATGTACAAGTATATATTACCGACCGCGTACAATTATGTATAAGGTAGGTATTGTTTTTTTGAGATTTTGGCAAATATTGAAGATATGAACTTTAATTTAAGAAATAAATCAAATAACAATGTAGTTACTTACAAGACATTTATAAATTCAAATGGTGTTATATGCCATAACGATATTTTATTTTATTTATTTATTTCTTTTATTTAAACTCAGAGAGCACTAATGCTCGTATAGAGTGCTTCTACATTCAAAATTTTAAATTTCAACAAGTGTACAATTTACAAAAATAGGCAAAATATAATTCAAAATCAATTATTATAAACTAGTAATCACAAATGTAATCCAAAACAAAAAAAAAAAAAAAAAATAAAGCAAATATAAAAAAAAATAGCTATACAATAAATCTATTAACTATATAAGTGTGTAAATAATAATAACAATTCACAATAAATTAATTCATTCAAAACAATAAAACAGAAAAATAAAATGGAAAAAATTTAGATAACTATTAAAATCATAATCGAATAATTTATATTTTATTAATGTAGTATTCATTTAACTTCTTTTTGAACTTGACACTGTTGTTCGTTATATTTTTAATTTCAGTAGGCAATTCATTGAAGTTTTTATAAGCTGTATTGTATATAGTTTCATGATTGTTGAATCTGACTTTTGACGATATGATTCTTAACTGAGTAGAATTTCTGGTGTTGTGAGCGTGGACTTCATTATTTACAATCGGTATAACTCTTGAGTTAATTCTATTTGTAGTAGTTAAATATACATGTGTTGCCAATTTACTTTTTACCAAAAGGTGTAAAGGTGAAATATTGAGTTTACTGTGAATTTCCCGAGTTGATGTTCTTATTTTATATCTACATATATTTTTAATGGCTTTATTTTGTGCCACTTGTAATAAATTTAGTTGGTTATTGTAAACATTACCACAAATTTGAATGCCATAAGTAATTCCAGAGTGAAATATACTGAAATATACCGACCTTTTTAGATTAAAAGGAATTCTATCACCTATCAATTTAAAGATCCCTGCCGTTTTTCTTACTTTTTTCAGTTGCTCCTGAATTTGTGGCTCGAAAGTGAGGTTATCGTCAACAATAACGCCTAAATATTTATAGCTATATACTACTTCTACCTCTGAATTTTCAAATATTATTTTTAAATGATCGTTAGCTTTTTTCCTAAATAACATACATTTAGTTTTGCTTCCATTTATTGTTAGACTGTGGTTCTTCATCCAATTCTGTACCTTAAACATATCTGCATTTATTTTCTCTTCTAAAAACCTATATGTATCTCTGTGTATACAATAGCTAAGTCATCTGCGTACATACATGGTTTGCCGCTTAATGCAGTGTTTAGTAAGCCGCTTATATAACAGGCAAACAAGGTAGGACCTAGTGAACTACCCTGAATTACCCCATACTCAACACCTCGCAGCTCGCTTCGAACACCATCGCATTCTGCATATTGAAACCTATTTGACAAATAACTTGAGAACCAATTATATTCGTTTCCTTTTACACCATGCTCAAACAGTATTCTTAAGAGTATATTTCTGTCAACAGAATCAAAAGTTTTTTTTACATCAAAAAAATACTATTGCAACTTTTTTTTTTTATCGATACCGAATTGGATATCGGAAATTATGTCGAACAATGCTGCATGAGTACTTGAGCTTCTTTTGAAACCATATTGTTGCTTATTTGTTAAATTTTCTCTATGTAAATAATCAGTAAGTTGAGTATTTACAAATGTTTCAACTATTTTACTAAAAGCGGACGAGATAGAAATGGGCCGGTAGTTATTTAAGTCATTGATATCCTCTGCTTTTTTGTAAATGGGTACCACTTTATTAACTTTTAATTTCAATGGCATTTCACCACTCGTCAAGGATTTGTTTATAAATTGTGTTAAACTTTCGGCAATTTCAAATTTCCAAATTTTAAATAGCAATGGAGACAACTGATCAGCCCCAGCAGACTTAGTGTTAGCTAAATTAGCTATGGGCTTGTGACACTCATTTAAATTTAAAAGCTTGAACCTGAATTCACTATTCGTTCTTATTTTTGGATAGTAAACATTTATATCATTTTTATTCAAGTTTGCACCAACATTAGCATAGAAGTTATTAAATAAATTAATCTTAGTAGTTTTCTCCTTTTGATCTAGCTCATCGTTTGCAAAGAATTCATTTGATTTTTTGCTGTTACTACATAATAGCTCTTTAATATATTGCCAATTTTTTTTTGGGTTATTTTCTGCTTTTAGAAATTGTATTTTATCGTATTCATTTCTCTTTTTTCTTTTTAAATATGTGGCTTTATTTAACCAATATTTATATTTAATTTTTATTATTTCTGATTCTCTATTTTGAGCATATTTCCTGTATCAGTAGCTTTTTCTATCAATTAGCTCGACACATTCATTATCTATCCATGGTGCGGAATATTTTTTTTTACTACATTTTATTTTTTTCACCACGGAAGCTCTTTCTACTATATTTTTCCACCTGGTGGTCATATCGGTAACTAAATCATTCACGTTATCTGCACTGCTGACAATTTTTTTATACCCTACACCTAAAGTATAGGGTATATTAACTTTGGTATGGTGTTTGTAACCACCAAAAGGAAGCGAGTTAGGTATAGACATGTATATATATTCTGAATCAGGATCACCGCCGGAGTCGATTTAGCGATGTCCGTCCGTCCGTCCGTCCGTACGCACGATAACTCAACTAAAATAATGATGCTATCTTGATGAAATTTATATAGTAGGTTACTAATTACGAAAGAAAGGCTAAGTTCGAATCTGGACAAAATCCGTCCATGGGTTCGGATTCTGGAAGATTCCGAATGATTCCGGGCTTTTGGAGATAATCTCCGCAAAGGAGATTATCTCCAAAAGCAACAAAGATAGAAGCTTCAAATTTTGTACAATGATGTTTCTTCCCGTTCGATTTAAGTCTCTGAAATGTGAGAAGATTTGGTCCATGGGTTTGGGTTTTGGAAGCTTCCGAACGAGCACCAGAGCAAATGAGATTATTTCCAAACCAACAAAGATAGAACCTTTAAATTTTGTACAATGATGTTTCTTCCCGTTCGATTTATGTCTCTGAAATTTAAGAGGATTTGGTCCATGGGTTTGGGTTTTGGAAGCTTCCGAACGAGCACCAGAGCAAATGAGATTATTTTCAAAACCAACAAAGATAGGACCTTTAAATTTTGTACAATGATGTTCCTTCCCGTTCGATTTATGTCTCTGAAATTTAAGAGGATTTGGTCCATGGGTTTGGATTTGGAAGCTTCCGAACGAGCCCTAGAGCAAATGAGATTATCTCCAAAACCAATAAAGATATAACCTTTACTTTTGGCAGAATGGTGTTCTTTCATGTATGATTTAGGCCTCTGAAATTTAAGAGGATTTGGTCCATGGGTTTGGATTTGGAAGCTTCCGAACGAGCACCAGAGCAAATGAGATTATCTCCAAAACCAACAAAGATATAACCTTTAAATTTGGCAGGGTGGTGTTCTTTCATGTATGATTTAGGCCTCTGAAATTTGAGAGGATTTGGTCCTTGGGTTCGGATTTTGAAAGCTTCCGAACGAGCCTCAGAGCAAATGATATTATCTCCAAATGCAACAAAGATATAACCTTTAAATTAGGCAGAATGGTGTTCCTTCATGTTTGATTTATGTTTCTGAAATTTGTGAAGATTTGGTCCATGGGTTCAAATCTTGGAAGCTTCCGGACGAGCCCCAGAGCAAACGAGTATATCTCCACAACCAACAAAGGTAGAACTTTTATTTTTAGTACAAAGGTGTTCTGTTATGTTTCCTTTTCTGTAAAATTGGAAACTGACATTTGAAAGAATTTGAACCATGGGTTCGTATTTTGGAAACTTCCGGACGAGCACAAGAGCAACGAGCATATCTCCAAAACCAACAAAAGTAGAACCTTTAAATTTAATAGAATGGTGTTCTGGCAAGTTTTCTTTATGTTCCTGAGATGGATTCGATGAATTGGAGTGGCAATTCGGGTAGCTGACACAAACATCCAAGGACTACCAATCTTCGAAAATAATTAAGATAGAAACTTAAAATTTTATACAAGGGGGTCAAGCATATCCCAAGCGGATGCCTCTTTTACGTTCTTGAAATTCGAGTTGAATAAGACAGAAAAGGGAAGAAGTTCAAGCAGCTGCCAAAAACACTTATGGATTTTTAATTTAATTCGAATTATTCAGGTGTAGGGTATTAATAAGTCGGTTGCATCGACTTACTGTTACATTTACTTGTTTTAATTCTTGTTTGACATAATTGTAATTGATTTTTTTGATCAGCTGATCCTTTATCTTTTTATTATTTGTAATGTTTATATTTTGCAATTCAACACGATTCCCAAATGATTTGAGATATCGTGGTGAAAAAGGGAGA